>CAEFZX010029083.1:0-53477 GCA_903066825.1 Alfaro cultratus
AAAGGGACGTGGGGTAGGATGGACCGAGCACCTCCTGCTTCCTTTGGGAGGCAGGCTCGACCTTTTAATCCTAACCCCCTAACCCTAACCCTACCCTAACCCTAACCCTATAAAATGGATATTTTGTCATTCTTTCTTATCACAATTCTCACCACTCTTTGTTAATTACATGCTTTTCTTGCCATGTGCCTTTCTGGTCCATATATTTTCAATAAAGGTGGGATTATCACAGTCCAGAAATTGAATTTGGAGATAGTCCTCCAATCTCACTATTTTCTCTAATTTGCACTATTATTAGAGGAAAGAAATCAGTCCCATAGGATGATGCTTTCACCAGCAGGCTTAATGGTTAAGACATTGTTTTTAACTTTAAAATTATTAATCTGGATCCTCCAAATATTGTTCTCATGACTTCTGGGTAGGTAGTTCAGCTTTTCATCATGAAACATTTCCCCAGAAGGTGCCAGGCTTCAGGGTGGCTGTATTTGAGTTGAGATTGAGTTGGTTTTGGATTTGGGCTTTTTACCCAGTTGGTTGTGACCCTCTCAGTACATAATGATATAAAAATAGCTTCATTTTTATATCAGAGACAAGCATGCTCCAGTTTATAACACACTTGAGCCTCAGTGGTTTCTGAATTATTCCTGAAGACCTGAAACCTTTCCGTCTCATGAAATAATAAACTGGTCGGACTGGATGGGCAAACATGAAAAATAGTGTAATGCATGTCGAGTCATGGTGATTTATAGTTTTATGAGTAGCGTTTTCTGCACTTTCCAACATGAATCTTTCTTCTTATAGTATTTATTTTCCTATAAACAGAAAAATAAATCCTATAAACATTTTTATATGATTCGTTGTTATACATGATAGCATTTTTCACGTGTTATCATAAAAGCCTGTGAATGCTGGCTTTTCTGCAGTTCAAGATAAAGAATGGTAAGATACAGCCTCAGATAGTATTCATCAACAATCTACATCAATTTATCAACAGTCCATAAACCATACTTGTTATATAAGTGAGTTGAATGAGGCACCTTTGATCTGCTATGTTGCCAGATCTCTTTTACTTGAGACACACGGAAGGGTTGGCTTCAATAAGAGGCTGTAACCTGATCTCCTGAATGAGGGCAGCGTTTTTAATGGCCATAGATTTTTATGATCAGCTCAACTAAAATCTGCTGAGATACATTTCAGCCCAAAGGACAAAAAGTAAAACTGAAGCGAGCAGAAGACTGAGAACAAATAAGCAGAGGGCCTGGATAAGTTGCTGAGTGTGAGCGACGCTAATCTCTTTAATAAAGTGGGGATAGAATACCTATTGTCATCTCCAGTTTCTGCATGCTTGTGTTGCAGCTAAGATATTTACAGCTCCCTGACAGCTGAAGTCTGAGATTATCATAGCATATCAGCAACATAAAAAACAAAACTTTAACAATTCTGTTTCATTTGTAATCGCTCCGGTGTTTTCCAGTTTGGTTTTGTATAAAGGCCAGAACATAATTGCCACCAAATACTTTAAAAATACTGTGAACAAACTTCTCACTAAGTGTTGCTAATGCTAATGTGTTGAGCTTAGCATATACCTGTATGATCTTATGATAAATACAAATATTTTCTTAAAGGGGCACATAGTGCCATTTTATAGCACAATCAATTATGTTACCTTCAGTTGTTTTTACCAGCTTTGAACTGCAAAGTAGGTCAAATAATGAGCTCAGCAGATGAGCAGGGAGCTGTAATATTCTACCAAGAAGACTTTAAGACCACAAAATGTTTGCTAATTGCTGCTAGCTAGTCTGAAGGAGCTGAGTGGGAGAGTTGTGGTGGACGGGCGCTCTGTGAGCTGGAAGCTTTGAAGCTTGGAAACTTCAGCTCAGAGGAGATGCATCTCAAAGGCGATGCTCAGCTCCACCAGGTGTTTGCATAGTTGAATGCGGTTGCTATGGAGATTCAAGGATTTCTCAAACACGCATGAAAGAATCAACTCAACATCCCAGGTATGTTTTTGATGATGGAATAAAATTATAAAGTGATGTAAAGCTAAACAAAGTTAACTTGACGTAACACTGCCCTTTTAAATGCAGACTTGAAGTTGCGGCAGCATGTTGAAACTCACTGCAGTTGTAGAGCAGGTTGAGCTTGGCTAGGTCACTGGCACTGAATTCCATCCTCTGGCCAATCACATCCATGAATTGTGGGATCTTTGTGACGATGGTGGGCTCAGACTTGATGTTGAAGGCTGTCTTACTGTAGTGCATGACAGAGCCGTAGTCATATGGGACCCCCAGCGTGTCGGACACAGTGTCATCATACGCTTTAAAGTTGTGCTCCTTACCTGGAGGATATAAGCATATTGGGAGATTTCAGGCCTGTCATAGAATCATAGAATCACAGGCTGATGAAAATCGCTTAAAAGTGTACTGACATTCTGTCTATAAGAAAAGCACATGTGCTACTAGTTCAATGATATCAAGAACCCTTATGAACACACACATTTCAATCTAAAGTCCGATTCACAGTTTCACACTGATCTGACTGAATTCAGCCAGTATCTTTGCTAGGCCTTGAGTTTAGAGAGTGGAAACAGGGCAGAGGTAGAAGTTGGTGATGAATGTAGCAGCATTAATGCTGTGCTGCCACTTTAAGAAGGTCAGTTTCGTCTCCACCTGTCATGGTGCTGCTGCTTGTTGGTACGTCTGTCTCTGTCTGTTGCTATAAACTGTTCTGGGTTAGCGTGGTTGTTGTATTGTTTTAGTTAGCTTTAATAGTAGCCACTAATGTGAACGGTGGTCCAGTGGGCCGTTTAGGCTCTCCTCTGCTGGATTTGTGATACGAGGACCGATGCGTTGTTTTGTGTGGTTGATTGATGGCTGGAAGGTAAGGGCTAACCCATCCCAACGTAAACACAGGCTCATAAAATATTCTGTTACATATTCTCGACTCTATTGATCTGCTCTAACCTACCAGTTCACAGGTAGGCAAGATACTGTAAATTCTATTTTTGTCAGCAGCTGAGATTAATGGTCCATTTCACTTTAGCTTCCTGATGAGCCTTTCTACCGGCGTCAATCTGGGATGTTCACTGCTGTTTTGCCTACATGGAGAATATTTTAAAGGATCAGGTTGGGCCTTCCCCTGTTGGCCGGGGCATTGACTGCACTGCTTAACCAGAGTAAGTGCAATATTGTATATCAGTTTTATTCAGGTTTTCTTTTGTTTTTGTTTTTTTCAGGGACTGAGGCTCCCTGAAAAAGCCTCAGTCAAGACAAGGTGTCTTGTCTTGTGTGTTTTGTTGGAGCAAATTTTCCATTGTTTGCTCTGTTTTTGTAGTGTCTAGGCTGATCCCCTCCGCTCACAGACTCCCTTGAAACTTAAACATATTTTCTTACGTACAACAATTTTGTTCAGTTATGCCATTTTGTTTTAGGATACTTGCAAATTGGGAAGTATTTTTAAATATTACATTTCAATAAATCTTGCCTTCTTATTGCCTGTGTCCTCCTTACAATTCAGTTTTCCTGGAGTGTTATTCCAGGTGGCGTTTTTCTTTTATTAATTGTAACGTTAGCATCCTCTGTAAGAGTTTCATAACCTTAAAGGAAATCCACTCCAGGTAACCACATGAAATTTGAAGGAATAGGGTTAGGGCTGCCACTGTCTATGTTTTTGCTGTAGTGTGATTAACTGGCTAAGAAGCTAATGCAGAAGCCAGTTTATGGTATGCTAAGAAGCTAATGCAGTCACTTTGAATCAGCTGTGCTGGACTTGAGAAACATCTAAAACACACAGGACAGTGGGCCCTGAGGACCAGGGTTGCTGCTGTACAATCATTTCAGGTCTGCAACAGAATATAAACGATTTAGTCAGTTTTATTACTCCACACTTTTCAGATACTACTTCATAGAATGCACATTGGGATTCTACAAGAAGGATGAATGTCAAAAAGCAAACTGCTTTAGTTTCTATTCTGAGTTACAAAATTGACTCCAACATTTTTGTGTTTTTTAGATAGATAGATAGATAGATAGATAGATAGATAGATAGATAGATAGATACTTTATTAATCCCCAGGGGGAAATAAAGTAGGTTTATTATATATTTACAATTTTAATGCAGGTAAAAAGGCTAATTGATAGAAATCAACTTGAAGCGAAAAAGAACAAGATGTTACCAGGTTCAATTTGTTCCCATATAATGTTGACGTAGTCATCACGGTCCGCTCTGGACTGCTCATGCCAGAACCCCAGAGCGTGCAGGAACTCATGCTCTACCGTTCCCAGTCGGTCGCAGTTTGAACCAATGGACAGCTGCTGCTTCCCAACACGCCGGTTGCCTACTGAGGAGTAACATCTCCAGAGAGAACAAAACTGTCAGGATACATACACTTTTATCTCTCAACAGTCACAATGTCTGGCTCATCGTTCCAGACCTGAAATTATGATTTTTTTTTTGGAGCAGTTTTAGTAATATTCACCCTGGTTAAAAGAATTTAGTTTTGGCAACAGGCTGATGGTGTCTAAGATCTGTAAATACCTCCTTAAATAGGAGAAAATGATTTAATCCAAAGAGTTGCGTATAGATCAGGAGTCTACAACCTGCCTCTTATAACTTTGAGCAATAATGTTTTGAAACTTTATTAATTTTTCATTTTATGTTTAAAGTTGTAGGAAAGACTCTTGTGTAAAATCTGCAAAGAACTTGAACAGGAGAATGAGTGAATATGATTTTTATGTGTTGAGGTAGAAAAATTATAATTCAGAAGAAGGGCGTGGATGTCTATGGACCTATGGTCTGGAAGAAAAAAAAAATAACTCTGATTATACAAACACAGAAACAAATCATGATGTGTTCTAAAGGATAGCGACTCAGTTTGAAGATGTGATAAACTACCAGACAGAGTACACATCATTCAGACCTGTGGGGTCTTATGTCATAGAGAGTGGGATCAAAATATATTGAGTAGAAATATGATCGTTCAGAAGGGGGGCTCAGATGCCTTGAGAATGGTGTGAATAGTTTCCAAAGTGCCAGCTTAAGAACAGAAATATGTGGGGAATCAGCTGTGACTCAATGGTTTAGATAAACACAGCAGAGTCCAGTGTCAGACCAGAGAACTGGAGCCGATAACAGGCTGTTTTATCTGGCTCTGCCTCCAAAGACCAGCAGGACACAGAGAAGATGGCTCCCTCTGTGCAGAGTGTTCTGAACAGAAGCCAGATAATGCATACTGATAACGAAGTGCGTCAATGGGGTATCTATGTAGAACCTCCACTAACTATGTGATACCATAGAGCAGGTGTGTCAAACTCCAGTCCTCAAGGGCCAGTGTCCTGCAGTTTTTAGATGTGCCACAGGTACAAAACATTGTAATGAAATTGCTTAATTACCTCCTTCTTGTGTAGATCAGTTCTCCAGAGCCTTGCTAATGGCCTAATTATTCTATTCAGGTGGTGCAGCAGAGGCGCATCTAAAAGTGGCAGGGCAGCGGCCCTTGAGGACTGGAGTTTGACACCTGTGCCATAGAGGTATGAGTTGGTATGGTATGTACCATACCATATGACTTGTATGGCACAATTCATATGACACCATAACTTGTACCATACTTCGCTGCTATGCATCAGTGATGTATCTATTTAGGGCAGGAAGTGACTATGGAACGACAGCATCAATTTAATCTCATTTGTCATCTTTCTAAGGTCCAGTGTCCTGCCAGTTTTACACGAGTCTCTGCTCCAACACAACTGATTCAAACAGCCCAACTTCCTCCGCAGCATGTCAACGTTCTGCACAGGTGCTGTTTGAGTCAGGTGTGCTGCACTAGGGAAAGAAAATACGAAAGATACCGGCTCTTGAGAACTGACGTTAGACACCACAGCAAAGATACTGAGGAGGATGACTAATAGACCAAATAAGAGAGCGACGGAAGTGAGAGGCTAATGCTAGCAATTAGCTTTCTTCTCTACATTTATGCTTAACTAAAATACAATTTCTCATTTTCTTTGACTTGTACCAGGACAAAATGTGTGTGACAGTCAGATACTAGATTCCTTATGTGATAGTTTTGGATTTCATGCCATGTTCCTGGTTTTGACTTGTAATTAATTAAGCAGAAAAGAAACAGAGACTTGAAGTAAAGGCAACAGTCAGGCTTTACTCACCCACTGCCTTTGAACACAGAGATGTAGTTCTCCTCTCCCTTCCATGGTGTAAAGTCAATGCAAGTCTTTAGTCTGTACTGATCAAATGCCTTCAGTATTACTCCCTTAGCATTGATCTCTATATGTCACAAAGAGCAGGAGGCATTTAAAGCAGCGTGTTTTAATGAGTTTATGGTGTAGTATGTCACTTTTCAGTACATCTTACCTAAACTGTCCTCCAGGTAGTAGGGAATGGTTGTTGGCCAGCGATACTTATCCCCTATGATGGAATTTCTGTCAAGGTTCTAGATTGAATGAGGAATGCTGTTATGTTGTAGAATTGATCCAGAGCGGTTGTAATCAAAAGTTGTCATGTGATTGCTGTAGGGATTTCACTACTACTGAGGAGTGTCCGAGAATATATAACAGTCCATACATTTTTGGTTTGGATCAAGAGTGAAGAGATTGGAGGGAAAATACAGCTTTATGACACTCACTTCAACCTGCTCTATATCTCCCTCCAGCAGGTCCAGGTCAGTGGCTGGGAAGGATCATGGTAACTGATGAAAGGTTAATCACAAACTCTGAGAACAGCAAAATGACCAAAACTAAACAAACCTTTGTTGATGTCAAAGATGTCCCAGTCTTGGCCCTGATCAACATCAGTTTCTGCGGATGTGAGATAAGTCAGGATATTAAGATGCTGCAACGCTGTTTCCTAACTTGTCATGTACAGTATGGTGGCATTTTGAAAAACAAGTTACACAATACTAGACATGAGGAGATCATGAGAATTTTGTGCACATCGATTCCTGTCGTTTCTGAAGTACGTGTTTTACTTTGGATGAAGCTTGGCCATTTCCTTGGTCCACAGTTCCACTCAATTCTCATCTCCCGTCAGACGCCGTTTGAGCTCGAATTTTCAAGATGAATGTCATCTGGGCCAATTATCAATCAGAAGGAGGAGTTGTTAGCTGTATTCTGCACTGCTTTAGAATTATAGTCTGCCAAAAGATCTGACCCTGTTCCTTAAGTTAGAGAAGGTCAAATTTTGTGTTAGAGGTGCAGTCCAAACATTTTAGAAAACTTGGGCCCCTATATTATTTTATTTTGAGGGACTGGATGCCCTCCCTCGAGCCTGGAAGTCGCACAGGAGCTGGCTCTGCTGTGTGTGTGCCTGTGCACCCGGTTCCTTGTGGTTCTGGTTATTGACAGTGATTGTCCACCTGTGCAGTTTTAAATATCCATGTCCTGTCTTGGTTTGTGTGCCCATGCTTGTGTGGACGCTTGTCTGCAGACTGTCCACATTTTTGAGTTGTTCTGTCTTGGTCTTCTGGGTTTTTTTGGGGGGTTTTTTCAGCTGTATAATTATTGTTGTTGTTTTTATTGTGTGCTGTTTTTTTTCCCTCTTATATTTTACTTACTTTATTTTGTTTCTATTGTTTGCAGCTGGGTATGGATGGATGGGGAGGGGGGAGTAAGGGACAAGAACAAAAAAATGTTTGCTTTGTCCCTGTGGTCAACGACCTGTTGTTGATGGATGATTAAATAAAATTCAAAAAATAAAAAAAGAATTATAGTCTGCCTATGGTTGTTGTTTGGCATTGGCAGTTGAGGAAGTGAACAAAGCCATTCAGGTCCTGTTGGCCACGCTTCCAAATATTGAGCAACTAAAGTTGGAGCAAGAGGAATGTTTAAAGCCTGCAGTTTTCATTAACAGCCGTCTAGTTTGGCTCAAAACCTCTGTTCGCAGTGAGGGATGGTTGATCAGTCATGATCAAACTGGCCCATTACATCCTTCACAGCCAAATATTAAAGAATCAGTGTAAAATCAGCTCAAATTGTTTCAAACTTCACCAGAGTCCAGGCCTCCACCAAACTCGTTCATTTCTCAATGAACGAGTGTTCAGACCCTGTACTGTGGGACAATGGTGGAGAAGGTGGTAGGAGTTTGTAATCACTGAGTTTCCCGGTTTGATCCCGGCTTCATCTGCCTGTGTCTTCCTGCAGGACTCTTCACTGTGTTCCCTGCTGGTGGCAATCATCAGTGTTCCTGCTGCAGAATGTTTTGACATACCCAAGATATACATGGCAGGCTGGTTTCTTGTCTTGTTTTATTGCTACTTGGAAGCATGTATAGATCTACATAAATAGATAGCTATATGCTTACTTTCAAATCACAGGATGACTTTTGATGCAATTTCTAACTGCGCTTTGACCTGTAAGTAAACTGGACAGCAGAAGAAACTCAAAGCTAGTAAATGAAGGCTTGAAAGCAAAAGGCAGAACCTTGAGAATTGAGTCGTCTTGTGCTAAATGTGTTTTTCATTGTCCAGTTTTTCAGTTACCACAATTAGAAACTCTTCCACTGACTCACCTGTTTCACTTGTCAGCTTTGCTGCTGTCTGTAACATAAAACATATTGAGTTGCATCGCTGCATATCTTCACTCCTCTTAGGCATCTTATCCATATTTAAAGAGACACAGTACTTACCAGTCCAACACCAAACACCAGAATGATCCACGTGAGCATCATGGCTCCAGATCCAGACTCCTTCACACAGTAAATCCTCTGCTCTTTTTGAACATCAGAGGAAACGGCACATTGTGTTGATAATGCACAAACTATCTAATCAATTTTATGAGTCAAGAACAGGCATATTATGGTTATTTGCCTCGTTAATTATTACCAACATCCCGTTCACTCTTTAATGTTGTTGCCAGAATAATAAACTTAAGCACAGTTCAGGCGTATTTTTGCAGATGTAGTACAGTTTAACACATGTCAGTAAACAGTTCCTGGAAACACTTCAGTTAAACCTTGAATATGTGAAGAAAAAAAAAAGTCATCCACCCCTTTTCATTGTGACTGTCTGTTTATTAGTTGTTTTACTTTATCTTTGCTCCAAAATAGGACAGAAATATAACATTGTAAAGCATAAAGAAAAAATGTTAATGTTGAATCAGCATTGAATGTAACATTCAATTGTAAATTTGCTCTAAGATATAATTCTCTGACAATTTATTTGATTGCAAAACCTGACGCTTGACACGTTTCAGTGAGACAGAGAACATTCAGATGAAAATTGATGTTTTAATGACTGAGAAAAGTACCAATAAAACACAAAAGATTAAAAATAGCATGAATGTTAGTTGTGGATTCTCCACAAGTAAACAAATAGTCTTACAGCAACAAATTGCACTGACTTCACATTTCTAACCCGGACTAATTCTTCCAAATCAAACTTATGTCCCATCAGAAAGTTTGTGTTTGTTTCTTTAAAATTGTCCAGATGCAGTAAACATTTATTTATAGATACTGATTAATCACCACTCTTAAAAGCTACACCAGTAGTTTAAACTGAAAAGAAACATTGATTATAGTAACTCATAGTCAACATGAGTGCCATGTAGTAAAATCTGAAATAAAAATGAAAACAACCAGTCAAAAAATAAAATAGGGCCCTGCACAAAATTAATTTGCACATGTGCTGAGCGTTGCAATGTATACTTTAGCTACATATAATTAAACCAGACATTGTGGTGTTTATTTGGTGTCAGGAGACAATAAGCATCAAACCCAAACCTGTTTGTGCTACTGATTAAAAGCACAAAGCCAGTCTTCTTTTGATGATGATTATTTTTGATGATGGCATTCGGCAAAATGTAGTGTTTATTGCTTGTTCCATAATTCATCACTGCATTATGTTTTCATCATGTAAAGCACTTTGAACTGCCCTGTGGCTGAAATGTGCAGCACAAAGAAATTTTCATTTGACGTGCGTCTTTCTTGTGCACGTTAGCATAACAACGCGCTATGTGTGGCCTGTATTGCTACAATAAATTCAATTTACTCCACCTGCACATCTTTGAATAAGGGTGGAAATTACTTGTGGCTAATGTATTTTTGTCTGGTTAATTGCACTTTACGGAGGTCTGTACTACAAACATGCAACTTTCCTCTTGTTTGATTATAAGTGTAGACATTCACTTGATTATTTCTTTGTAGCCCTCACATCCACAAGGTGTAGCTTAGACAGTGACTGTGAATAAATGAGTTATATTTAAATACTCATTTTATTTAACGGCACCCACAATATCCAATACTAAACAAGCCATTCACATGTACATTGTACATAGTAGGAAGACATCTTAATAATGTTAGCTAAAATATTTAATATGCATGTCTGTAAATATCAGGGAAGAAGGACAATATTTCAAGTGTCGTGTCTACAACAGAGGCCATTACAAGATCTGTTGAAGTTCAACTACAGTTAATGAGCTGCACTCACCATCTGCACCCACTGGCTGTGAATTTCAAAGAAAACTTAGAAAACCAAATATATACGACTTAGAAGCAGCTTTGTCTATAAGGAATATCTATATTTGAGATAGACTTCATTCCAAAAGTGTGTCTGCTTCTTCTGCAGTTTTCATGAAGGTTGAATGTCTTTAGTTCATGAAACAGCAGTCCACAGTCAGCTTTTACTTCTTCCCTTATTTTACTATGGGGGCAAAAAAAAAACAAAAAAAAAACTCAATTTGTCTTTGACCTTCCATCTGTTAGATTCCCTTCACCTTTTGATGCGGCTGAGTCTTTCGCACATGATGGAGAGATACTGGGTCAGCTTCACCATGGCAATGATGACGCTTCCTCCGATCAAAGAGCAGGTTGGCCAGAATAAAGAGTGGAAGACGGCAATTCGACCATAAATCTGGGTCATGATGGCGCTGTCTGTCTTCTCTGTTGGGTCGACATAACACTGAACTGTGAGCTGAGTCCTGAGTCTCTGAGAAATATCCTGAACCATGGCATGTGCGGCAGCATAGTCTCTGTGACACTTTGGAATGTAGAAACACTGAAAAAAAAACGGAATCATTGTGATTTGTCTGGTAAAAGACAGATTTATATTTCCCACTTTTCTTTTAGGCTTGACTTATACTTAGATATTATGGTCATAGTTACTGGTTAATGAATCAACACTTTATAGTTTAAACACTATATAATTGACCATGTAGTTTCACCGTTTAAAGGGAACAAAAAGGAAATAGCTCTACAATTATATTCTTTGCTTTGTTTACATTTAAGATGAAATAATTGTTCCCACAACATGACACAAAGCAGTGCTCCCTGCTGGGTCCAGATGGCAGTGGGTTTGTTGAAGCAGGTGTATGATGGCGTCTTCAACTCCAACTCTACGGCGATAAACAAACTGCAGAGTTCTGATATGTCCTTGTCTGCTTATTCAGGTGGGCCAATAGGAGACTCTCCTGGACCTTCATGATGGCAACAGGTCTGTAGTTGTTAATGACTGATGCATACAACATACAACCGCAGCATTTTACTTTCTCTGGTACAGCAGCTAACAAACACATTGGCGTGTTGTGTCTGTAGCTTAGCAACAAGTGATAAGATGACATCACATGCAGTGTCAGCTGATGGTGGTTACCAAAATAACACTCTTGGCAAATGACAGGATAAAACTTTCTAAGAGTTCAATCTCCAGGCTGCAGAGACTACGCCTGACAGTAGCATGTTCTGAGTGACACCACTTGTTCAAACCAGACTTGTCCTTCGTGAACTACATGAAGCCACAGCTGCAGCATCTGTGGTTGCATACCTCAGGATTGCTGTCGTGTGTCTCCTCATTGTGCAGCAATCGGACCAGCCGTCCTGATGAGTTCAGGCTGACAAACACTTGGAGACAGGGGTAACGGGAACTCTTCCAGCACTCTACTCCACAGCTGTATGAACAGTTTACGTCCCACACTATGGTGGAGTTCACAATGGTGCAACTATCCTCATCTGTCCACACACTGGAGAGACAATGGCAGTCACTTTTAAAACCACGTCGTGGAAAAAGTCTTCAAATTTCTTGATCGTTTCCACATTATGTCAGTGATCCAACATAAAACTGCAATGTATTTCATTGGGATTTGAAATCAAGTAAGACATTATGCTTACTCATCATGTCTTACTTTTGTAAGACATGATGAGTAACCATGTCATCATAAGCAAGCAAAAAGAAATTGAAATTTAGCATGAGAAAAAAAAATTCATTCTGTGTAACCAAACAAATATCAAGACTACATTAACTGTGTTTGTCCTCTTACTGGAAGCAAGTCAATGATGAAAGAAACACTATGAAAAGTCAAGTTTCATGTTTGTACTGCACACGGATGATCCCACATCTCCCACATGTGGTGTCATCAAAGCACTACTGTCTCTGTGAATTTACTGGTCTGGATGCTAAACACCAACACCCCAAATAACACTGAACACATTAACCTAAAAGTCAAGAATGGTCTAGTCAAAGTTCAGACCCAGCTGAAATCAATCTCCTCTGCCTTCTTCCAGTTCTGACTAGAAACAGCCAATCAGAGCCAGGGGGAGGGTCTTGGTGCTCTGAATCACCTCCCCATGTGGTGCTGCTCATCCCCCCTCTAACATCCACCTTGCTCTTTGCTACACTGCAGCTAGCATCGCCTGCCATGAACGCTAAGGCTAGTTAGGATGGCCATCAATTACGGGAAATAAGCAGTTTTCCTGTAAGTTGTTTCTCTCACATTAGCACATTTAGCAGCGAATACTTAGGATTGATTGACAGCATTAAGACCCTCCTCCTAGGTCTGATCGGTTCTTTTTGGTTGGGGGCAGTGCGTTCATAAACACGGTAATAGTAGAACAGGACCTTCACAGATTATCTGTCTCATAACATCCTTTCACAACATGGGTGACAGCTTTAACACATATATATATAAAAAAACCAAAACTGATTTTTTGTTAAATAGAAAATTACATACTACACCTTTAAGGGATTGTAGATGTGATCACCTTTCCAGAAGTTGGTCCAGTATAAAACAGGACAGTACCTGTCAGAGTAAGAGCGCAGGATGGTGATGCCCAGGACGAAGTACATCATGACAGAGAAGAAGACCATGCTGAGACCCAGCAGTATGGCTCTGTCCTCGCCCGCCCGCAGAGCCGTCACCGTCTTCCTCCTGTCCAGCACCTCATGATCCCGAATCCTCTGGTAAATAGAACTGAACAGGGTTAAAGTGATGTGAGCTTCTTGTCAAATGTGTTTTCTGTCTACTTCAGCAGGAATGAATTCATCTAACAAAATCAAAACGAAGCTGGGTAAGAGTAAAGGTGGTACCTGCGTTCATCCCTGCTCTCTGTGACTTTAGTTCCCACAAAGAGAAACATTGTTTCTGAGAAGTCTGGAAACGGGAGTCCACCGCTGCTGCTGGAGGACGTGATCCACCTGCAACAAAGAATGCAGCAACGTTTCAAACAACCTGGAGTCATTGGGGCTGAATCAGGAAGGACCAACTAGATCTTTTGTGAATTCTGATTGATTTTCATTTTCTCAGAGGAGAACTTTTGTTTCAGCATGCTCTAACCTTGCAAGTGACTTCAAGGATCACATTTCTCCTTTAACATATGAGCTGATGAACAGACTGCAGTGCACAACAAGTGTTCAGAATACACTACATTTAAATGTGTCATCATGACTGAGGTGATCTATCATGGCTCCCACTTATTCATATCCTAAATTTAACAAGTCTAATTCATCAATCAGCAAAAGCAGCTGATGTTCCAACTATGACTGTGAGTTGGCACAATCAGGGTTTATTTTCAGCCTTACATACAATAAAGCTGATATGTTCAGAATCTTATTTTATTGCTATTAGTCAAGATTAAATATGATCTCAGTAATATTCACCAAGGAAAGTTGTATTTTGAGTGTTGATTTAGTTTTCAGATATCAGTGCATCATGCTAACTGGCTATTTCGCAGCAGTGTTGTTTTTTTAAAAAATTATTTTATAAACATGTTTTAATATTCTCCTCATGCAATCATTAAAATGTTTTACTCCATCGGCGAGAAATGAGGACTGCTTCTTTGTGTCTCCCGTTGCCATGGTGAATAGCGTTTGTCCACTGCATTTGAAATAAACCCAAAGCAATGTGGTAAACATCAAGAACTGAAAAAAAAAGTTGCTCCAAACAAAGAGCTGGTCCCAATTTCCAATTAACTTATGGAATAGCTAAAAAAAAAAATACAACACAAAACAACAAAACACAGAGATCACATCTTTGGTTGCAGCTCAGGCCTGGCTGGATGCCAATCTGACTGTTATAGTGGCCTTTGCTGATGAATTCATTGCTGACAGGTGATGGAGAGGACTCAACACATGCCAATCAGCAGGACAATGATTTGAACGTTTGGTTGTGGCAATCCAAAAGCTATTCAGGGTGAAGAGGTGGGATATGATGAAAGGCAGAGCTGGAGCGCTGACACGAACCCAGCTGAGCACCATTCCATTAGCTGATGTTCAGGCAGCCAAACACTGAACATGGCCGAGGAAAGCTGGGAGAACGTCACTGAAGAATTCCAACCCTGCTACCAGTCTGGATGTTTTCACTACTGAAAATTGAGTCGCTTAAATTCTAGCTCACCTCTTAGCCACTAATTTTAAGCTGGGTGGATAGAATTGCTACTTTTTTTTTTCATCTAAGGTGTCAAGGAAATACTAACTTCCTGCCATAATCTGCAGAACATATTGAATATAAAACTGCCTTGTATTTTTCAGGCCATGTAAGAAGTGATAATGAAGCAGAACTCACCTGGTTTCTAGTGGCGACAAAGATCAACTGTTAACATGTAGGAGCATTTCTCTCCCAACATGGCACCAGTCACCTCACAGCTTGTCCATCCATAAACTTATCCTGACTTTCCTTTTGATACACTAATTGCCTGTGACTGTTAAGCAAAATTTGCCTGACACAAAACCCTTAAAATAGAGCACAGCTACAGAAGAGAGGCAAACATGTCTTGTACCCTTGAAAAAAAAAATCTTCTTTTCTAACTTAGAAGTCATAAATCTAAAACTTTTGGGAAAGAAAAACTGAGACGTCAAAGAACTGACCACTTATGATCAACGCTCCAGATCCAAGCTGTCATTCCAGACAATGTGTCTTTGTGGCGGAGGTGAAAAGTGTAACCGATCTGTGTTTGGCTGGTCTTCTTGTCTGACAGGTTGGGTAATTGTAACTGAGAGAACATCAGCATCTGTCAGCATAGATGTGGGAGGTATCTGCAATGTGTGGAAATAGAACGGAAGAGCGTGGAGTAAGAAGAGAGGTGGTAGCTCATAGGTCAGGGATCAGCTCTGAGTTTTCTCTCGTTTGCAGTTGTGGTGAACAGACTGACTGATAAACTCTGGGTGCAGTCTGAGCAGGATATGAGATTTTTAGCTGAAGTAGAAAGGAACTGGAAGACAGCGTGGAGAAATGAAACCCTGCTCTGTAGCGGGACAGAGCAGGGTTTGAGACAGAAGGCTGAACCAAAGAGGGAGCAGAGATACAGGAAGGAGATGAGTTTAGGTATCCAGAGCCTGAGAGCAGTAACATTTAATTTTTACTGCTACAAACAATTTGTAAAAGACATGATATGATTGATTTTGCAATTGACAGGGTCCCATTTTTTTTCTTTTTCTATGAACAAAAAAAATATATATTTTTGTGGGGATTCCCCCTGTTGGTCAGGGGCCTTGAAATTATCCTAACTTTCCCCCCCATACGGCGCCGCTGTCCAGAGGTCATCAGTTCAAATGAGCAGGGAGTCACTGGGGTGAATGAACTATATTCTATACTATACTATATAGTTTGATAACCAGGCTTGGAATAAAATTGTGATTAAATGGAAATGAGTTGGAATTTTTTGTGTTAATTTGTTGTGAATTTACACCATGTACAGTTGTGTAAAAAATTGTTTGCATCCTTCCTGATTTCCTATCATTTTCTTACGCGTTTATCACACTTTAGTGTTTCAGAACATCACACTAACTGAAATATTTGTCAAAGACAACAAAAGTAAACACAAAACACAGTTTTTAAATGGAGGTGTTTGTTTTCAACACAGGAAAAAAAAGAAAACACCCAAACCTACATGGCTCTATGTAAAAAAAAACAAAAAACATACCAATGCATGTCCCTTCCTTCATCCTTTGATGCTGACTTAAACACATGCCACACCAACCCATGCATTCAATCACATGCACATACTGGCTTCATCTGGAGCAGATCATGAGATGCGTGTCTCTTTCTGACGCATTGAGTGTTCCTCTTCCTGGAAGGCTGGACTGGCAGGTGGCGTGGCGCTGCTGCTCTGAGTGACATGGTTGGGCTTGCTGGCATACATGCATGCTTTTACATGGAAACTCATGCTCACATAACTCTACGCTTGGATCCCCTTTTGGATCCCCCAACCTAACTCTAAATCGCACCATCAGTCTAATGTCATGACTTATGCTTTAGGACTTCGGTTTGGGAGAAACCAGATAAATGGACCTCCAACATTTGTGACATGGGCAGACATAGTTTCTGTAAAATTAGGAACCTTTTACAGAAAGATTAATTGCATGACGGTTTTATTAAGTTAGTATTGCAACAGCTTGTCTATTAAAGCTAATAATAAGCTAATTAAAGCTTATATTAATTGTTTTTGAATCATCAATATAAAGCAACAAATGAAAAAGGAAAATGTAACCAAGAACAGAGGAAAAAATTGGTCTTGTGTTGTTCTGGCTGAAACAAAATTCCTCTTCTGCACCATTTAATATAAGAATTAAGGCAACGCACCAATGGTAACACTCAACTAGGAACTTTAACCAAGAAGCAACAAACAAGAGGAAACCATGGAGAAAGGAGAGCACCGTGACCATCAGTGGAGCAGCCAGGTGGCGCACAGAGCCGCCATGACACGTGACGAAAACAAACAGTAGGCAATGAGAATGATGTATGTTCAGACAGCTGGCTCTTTTATGGTTAATTTTTTAAAATTAAACAATTAACCACGCATCCATCCATCCATCCATCCATCCATCCATCCATCCATCCATCCATCCATCCATCTTCTTACACCCTTATCCCATTGGTGTCAGGAGGTGCTGGTGCCTACCTCCAGCTGTCAACAGGAGAGAGGCGGGGTTTAGCCTGGACGGATCGCCAGTCCATTGCAGTAATTCAACAATTAAATAAATAGAATTTTTAAAAATAGAATACTAGCTACTGCAGAGCATTACAAGTTAGCAAAGTCTGAAAAAAACAAGAACAGCTGTCACTACCTGAGGCACATGTCCTATCATTCAGGGTAAAGAGCTGCTCTAAAGGTCATTTGTAAAGGTCACATCACTCTCACAGCCAGGATGTAAACTGTTGAAATGTCTGACAGAGGCCTGCACATGGGACAGTCAGCAGCCCTGTTGCCTTGCATCAAGACGGTGTTGGGTTTGAGTCCTGGCCTGAAGCCTTTCTCCATGGAGTTTCTATGTTCTCCAAGTACATCCATAGATTCTCTCTGGGTACTCAAGCTTTCTAACAAACCAGGACTGTCTGGTTTATTAGCCTCTCTAAGTTGCCCTTAGGTGTGTGTGCACAGTGGCATTGTCCTGTGTGTCTCTGGTGAATCCTGTCTTTTTCCCAAAGAACACTGAAGATAGGCACCAGCCCCCCATGGCCACGCAGGGACAAACTGGTATAAACAATAGATGGATGGTTTGATAGATTATTTAGAAATATGCTGCTTTACCTCTGGGACCAAACTTGGATCAAGGAAAGATGATTTTCCAAACATCCTAACATTTCTGGTGCAATATAGGTTTGTTTTATGCTCAGTTCACTACAGATAGCAGCACAAGCTAATGAAGTATATTTCAGCATTTCATGTTCAAACACTTTCAAGCTGTGGGTTGAAAGTGTTTGAAAGTTTTGAACATGAAATGCTGAAATATACTTCGTTTCATGTAGATGTAGATCTGCATAGATCTACATCTATGTAGATGTAGATCCAACCTTTTTCAAACAGAAAATTAAAAAAATAAGCCAATCCAGAGTTCTGGTCTCTGGTCAGCATGTAGTTGGTCACCTCTGGGAGGCAGAGGATACATATTTCACTGGCTAACTAAATATTTAGGTCCAAGTTAAATATTTAGCTAGTATGCAATTTAGTTTCTGACAAGTGGAAGAGAAATTTCAAAATAAAAGTTGGGTTTTGGGGGCTGCTATATAAACTCCGGTATGAATTGTTACCTAAGTAAAATTTTTTTACTATAATCATTGATTCTTTTCCTCCCGACATGTCCAACGTTTTAGATGGAAACATTGGATGTGCTGCTTTAATGGCTACAGACACACTTACAGAGAATCTGCAAGGAGTCAGAGAAGAAAGGTTGTGGAAGTACTGGGAGAGAGAACGCTGGACAACGGGACTGAGCTGATTAACTGACTGCAGGTTTGAGGGGAGAGAGAGACAGTAGCACAGTGGGCGAGAGAGAGCACCCAGAGACTAGAGGATGAATCTGACAATAAAGCAAAACTAAAGACAGAAAACTTAATTGAACTAGAGTAACTGTGAACTAATGGACACAAGAAATAAACATGTTACACAAAAATCACTAAGAAAGGACGGAACTAAAGTAAAACAGGACCAATTCTGATCTAAACAAAATAAGAAACTAATTCAGAATAATAACGAAAAAAGAATCAAATCAAACTCCAAAACAACCCAAGATTCTAACAGTCTTATGTTTTCAATTAACACATTTCAGGAGGAAAAGAACCGATGATAATAAAAGACAAATCTTACTTGAGCAATGATTTAACCCTGTCAGCAGGAGAATTCTGCAAAACCCAGCTTTTATTTTGATATTCCACTTCCCCTTGTTGACAAGCTACCTTACATATAATTAGCTTGGACCTAAATATTTTGTTACAAGCTTAATATTTAGCAACCTAATATTTAATTAACGAGCTAAACATCCAGCTGGCTTGCAAAATATTTTATCAAGCTGTATATTTAGGTCAATCATTTTTTTGGAAAATGAGTATTTATTTTTTTTTAATAAAATGTTTAGTTTGGAAAATAAATATTTAATTTGGAGCTAAATATTTAGCTTCCCCCCCAATAGAGAGGAGGAAGTGAAGGACAGTGAGATTCAGACTGGCTCCTCTGTCACTTCTGTTGTGATTGTCAGAATGAGTAATAGTAGAGCAGCAGGGACAGCTGGTGTTAATAGTCAAGATCAGACTCAGTGTCTCCTCACAGCAATGCAGCATTAATGAAATAATCCAGATAACTGAAGCGTCATTCTGGTACATGTAATTAGATTACTAAAGAAAGCCACAGAACAGTAGCTATAGTAGGCTCGTTTCAACATTCTGTTATCAAAGTGTCTCAAGACACAAAACAATGTTGCTGCCATTAAACACAAACAGTGGAACCAACCCAGACCTAAATGACCACATGGACTAAAAATCAAATATCAGCCTGAAAAAACTAAATAAATAAAATCTGGAAATTTAGAAATGTATCATTTAAAAATATGGATTTTATTCAAAACTTTATAAAACACTAGGAAGTAAATACAGAACGATAGCTAAAGGAAATCAAACCATCTGGAGTCATCAAGATTTTAAGAATCACAAAGATTAGAAACGTGTTACATTGCACTTCTAGCTTTATTTAACTCTCATAATGTAGTAAACTGTTCAGTCATCCTGCTGATTCTCAGATGGATGCACCAATATTGTGTGTTATTTCATTCAAGTAGCCAATTAAATGACTAAGATCAATATTTTCTATGAAATATGAACTTTAAAGTGAAAAGCCTGAATTGAGCAATCTGGCAACAGGAATGCAGAAATGAAATTTAAGCACAAATTTTAAGGGGTGAACTTTTATTTTATAACAAGTGAACTTCCACAACGGTGCCAATGGGGGATAAAACAGTATTGGTGCACACATATCTAAGAAACAGCAGCAGTTATGAAAAGCACGTTATCCTAGTTCCTCTGGCAGATTCATTTACTTCTGACAAGATATTTTTCTCATGTTATAAGTGAAATAATCTGCCAGTGGAACTATTGACTTCAAACAAGTTACTTGTAAGTTAGTTTTGTCTTGTTTCATGTTTACTAAGGTATTTGCAATAGAAACTAGACAAAAACAAAAACACTTGGTAAGATTTTGTTTTTGCAGTGAAGGTCATGTTGAGATAAGAATTTGTGTTTTTTTAATCAAACTGAATTAAAAATGTTAATTGGATCAATTTTAGTTAGGTATTTCCACAACCACATCCTCACAGATAGTCATGAGATACAAGAGAACATAGAACGATTTCATTGAGAAAAAAAGCAAACCTAGGCTCAAAGAGGGCATTTCTGATCTACGATCCCTCTCATTAGTCACTGATTTATTGCTAACAGAACCCCAAGGACAGGGGGATTACTTACAAAAGCTTTGTGGAACACAAATCACATTAACACATGCTGCTGTAAACTTTCTTGTGTAATAAATACATTGGCATGTTAACCCAAATCCCAAAAGCTCACAGGATTTTCAAAATGGAACATCACAGTGTGTAAGCATGGCTTTTAAACACAGGAAAAAAAATCTTCAGGATTTCTGTTTTTGTTCAGGTTTTGTGAGAACGCTCGACCCTGCGTGTACTGATCCAAAGAGGTAGAAAAAAAAAACGGTTGTCCGTATGAAGTCCAGCGCCAGGTTTTCTCAACAAGTGACTGCAAAATGGCGTTCTACATAATCCAAATACTACATGGCTGAAGACATTTCAGTCCAGACTCGTCTCTGGTAGAAAATGTGTGGACGATAAGAGACAAAAAAGTGACAACTTGGATCTAAGGCAAATCTGGAAGAATCAAACAAAGTAACTTTTCTGTCATGCCTCAAATGTTTTATATTAAAACTCAGTCATGAGTAAGTCTGCTATTATAAGTTTATTTTCAACCAAATCAGAAGATGCTGTTGCTCCCTTTGCTTCCCCGCCCCACTAGACGTCAGGTGAACAGCATCTGGTTCAGGCTCAACAACCCGGTAGGCTGGTTCTGATCCAAAGACTGCTTTGGAATTTCTGGACAAGAAATTCCAAAGCAGTATGATGGTGTAAAGACAGATCCTTAAGCTTCCTCTTCCTGAGACGGTCAGACAACAGCAGAGTGTTTTCAGTCAGAGGCTTCTTTAGACCTGCTGGAACACTGACCACTAGAAGCATCCAGCCTGAGGCTCTTGAAGGGATTTTTCAACAAGTTCAGCAAAACCTTAAGCATCATAGTAAACTTTAAAAGAAAGAGTAAGATGGGAAAACAGTCTTTGATGTGACAAAAATATATCTTTCCTAAATTTGTTCATGCTTTTATATAAGCCGTTTAGTTTTGCAAGACATCTCCCATTATTGGCTCCGTTGGGATGTAATAATAACTGAGTAAAGTAAACAAATGAGTGTTTTTCAAAATCATACCAAAGAGTTCAGACAAACCATAGAACAGTTTAATAGTGACTTAAAAGAGGGACAACCTCAATTTATATTATATACAATATACAAGTATATGTGAGTATATGTGTCACAGCATAAGGAGAGTAAAACCAAGACGGAGAGGACAGAAAGAAAACAAAAACTTACTGTAAGTCTAACCCTGGGCTGCAGAGGAGGATGGTGAGCCTGAAGCTCCTCCGGTGCTGGATGCCGTTGTTACTGTTTGTATCAGCTGGCTGGAGACTGAGAGGACTGCCAACGGTCAGGCCCACAGGATGGACTGGAATCCCATAAGCAAACAGATGGAGAATAGGAGGAAGTGGAGACTGTTCTTACCTTCCTGATGGCGGGAGACCATAACTGCACACGCTTCCCACTCATTTAATGAAGCCAGTGGTCAAAGATTTTCCTTGCTCTATTATTTTATTTCTTTACTCAAATCATTGATGGGTATTCGACAACATTCATTGAACTGTGTGTTTTTGAACTGCCAAATGCCAGCTCCAGTTCATTCTGCAAAGACAATAGGGAATGGGGAAAAGTCAAAACTTGTACTATAGTGACAAAGTGTAAGTAGTGTATGCGGGCGTGTGTGTGTGGGTGGGTGCGTGTGTACTTGTTTAGCTATCTCATTTAGGACAATTTCTACCTGAAGACTGATAGGGTTTATGGAGACTAAAGCCCTCTCTGTTAGAGTCAGGGGGAAGAGGTAAGGTGTGAATTAAGATTTGGTTAAGATTGGTAGTAGTAGAAACTTTGTGTGGGGAGGTGGCCGAGGATGGAGGCAGGGAGGAGAGGAGAGGAAGGAAGTGAAGGGAAAAAACAAGCAGTCAACATTGCAGAAAAACAACCAGGAATAACTTTTCCTCTCTAACTGTGCTCCAGTTGAAAAATGGACAACCAATTGTTAAATGTTAAGGTGATGAGGCTAACAACAATTAGCTGTAAAAACAATATGGCATTTTTCTGTTCCTGAAGCATGCTGGTCATTTCGCCCCTTCACCATTAGCTTTGGTTGTCTGCCAACCTGATCCTTCTGGGTAAGGAATGGAGGCGTACTCATTGTCTATTATCAGGAAATTATTCCAATAAATAATATCTCCCAGCAACAGGCCATTTATTGCCTTTAACTGGAATCAGAATATAAATCAAAATCAGTGAATAATTAAATTAAACTAAAATAAATGGAAATCAAGTATAATACAATGTTTTCATTTTAAAATGTCCAATTCATTATGTTGCATCTAAGACTTTCTTTCTCCATAATTCTTGTCTAAATAAAATAATAAAGAACTGATGTGTTGTGGTTTGCACTTTTACAAGTTCAAAATTAAATTCAAAAATGATAAAATGGCAAAGTCGGTTGCATTGTTGCCTTGCAGCAAGAAGGTCCGCGGGTCTTTCTGCAAGGAGTTTTCATGTTCTTCTTGTGCATGCGTGAGTTCTCTCCTGGTCTCTTCCTCCACAGTCCAAAACATGACTGTCAGCTTCACTGGTCTCTCTAAATTCTCCTTATGTGTGTGTGCATGGTTGTTTGTCCTGTCTGTCTCTGTGTTGCCCTGCGATTGACTGGCGACCTGTCCAGGGTGACCCCGCCTCTCGCCCGTTGACCGCTGGAGATAGGCACCACCACCCCTCATGATTAACGTGTATGAAAATGGATGGATGGCAAAGGATTGGTACAACATAGGTACAAAGGTGCTAATTAACTCGGGTTATAGCCTTTACCTGCACACTTGATAACAAAAGTGGAGCACCACTCATGTAAAGTGTGATGCATTTAAGTATAGATAACTAAAAGTACAAATAATATCTATATTCTATTCAGTTACCACTACTTCGCATAACCATGACGGCCATAATGGATCTGAGTTTGTAAACCTTTTTCTTTATGCTTTTACAACATTTCTGGCCTTTATTAACAGTAAGTAGATGAAACGAAGGGTAGAGAGAGAAGGGAAAAACAAGAATCACAGAAATTTAAAATGTAGATTTAAGGTCTTCTAAACACCAGTTTGACATAATCTAGTTCAATAAAATATAATTTTTTAATCTCTATATTCTGTCTTTGAGTCCAACTTCTACACCCTGGCTTTCACGCATACTACAAATTGTAATATGTAACAGAATAAAATGTATTGTATAATGTGGGTTATAAGACTGGGTTAAAAGCTGTTACAAGACTTACCGCTTGGTGTCAGCAGAGCTGATCAAACAGTCAAATCATAACTGAACATGATTGCAATGTTGCTTAGGACTCTGCAGGGGTCACTGTGGAGCTTTAAAGCGCAGACATGAGAGAGGTGGTGGCTGTCTGTAGGAGGTGATATTTCCACACATCCTCCATACTTCCAGCCTCCGACATGCAGTGTTTTGGAACAGGGTTCACTCAGGCTTAGCTTGGCTTCTATTTTGGAACTCCACCCTAACAGATCCAAGAGGACTCAGTGACTCCACCTCACCCAGATCCTGCTGTGTTGGCTAATATGTGTGTAGGTTTTTAGTTTTTTTCTCCACTGTGTTTGGCATTGTAAGAGAAAATAAGACGGAGTGAGACCAAAGCATTAAAGGCGAATGTAGGTCAAAGGCTAAGTAGGTGGGTGGAGGAGGTGAAGCGAATGTAGATAGAGTCAAAACAAGAAAAGACCAAAGAGGACAAGACATCTGACCTCTTTCATGTGGGCTGATGTCAGAGAAACACAGTAGCAGAGAGATGACCACTCAGAATCAGTTATGAGAGCACTTTCTGAGTGTTTATGTGAGTGAGTGTGTGTTCTGTCCAATCAACAGCAGTTACTGTAGCGGGATGCATTTTTCATTCTCCATCTCTCCTCCCAGAAAAAAGGTGACCTACATACAAAATCCGCAAAACTGTCAGAGATAAAAGTGAGAAAGCGCTTTCTGCCTGTGTGAGTGTGTGTGTATGCATGGATGCGTGTGTTCGTGGATGAGTGGGGGAGGATAGTGTTGGGGTTATGGTAAATGTTGCATCAGTAATGAAAACCATAGTGCTGCCGCTCAGTGCTTTATTCTTGCACATTGCTATAGCAACCACTGAGTCAGACGGGGGTGTTGAAAGAGGGCCCTGACTATTCCATGTATATCAGTGTCTTTTTGTTTTCCTTTTTTGCTCAAAGATATACTGAGCATCCATGATGGAGAATTGCTAAGATACAATGGTATTCCTGGTGTTCTACCTTAAAGATATCTATTACATTTATCTGATAGAGTCTCAGCTTCAGCTTACATTCTGTGACAAGGAAGTAGCCAAAGTTGGGAGCGCAATGGTCTTAATTTTGGCACTAAAATCGTGCCGTACCTCCCTGCTCATGGTTTCAAGTCAGAAAACTCTTAGGAATGGCTTATTGTTTGGCTCAGTGAACATCTAGCAAAGCAAACTGGTAACATATTTCTCATCCCTTCATACGTTTAAACACTGTGGCAGTTTGTTTATTACCAGAGGTCCCATTGAAATGCTATAATGTCCCCTGAAGGGACAGTTTTGACCTGTCTTTTCCACACTAATGCTTCGTTTACATGGTAAGCCTTGATGCTGGACTTTAAACTTAAGGAAACAAAGTGGAAGCAAGAAGTCAGAAAATGGGGCTGAAAAGTGACAAAGGGTAGAAATAACCCAAAGACCTAAAGATAACCTTGGTGAAAAAATGACTGTGCTTGGGTTCTGTTAATGTCCATAAAGAAATTCATTTAAAATTTAGAAAAAGAACGGCACAAAATAACTAGACTTGTTTTGAGGTGAGAACAATAAGCTATGACGTATAAAATGTAGCAAATCACCATGTATGTTGCTGTTGCCTTGAAAAGGAATAATAAACCTTGAATTGCTCCCCATTTTATTCAATCAGGTGACTTCTTAAACGCACATAAACATTAATAGCTCTTTTCTTTTCCTTGTTCTCAGTCAGGTAGGAAACCAACAGTCAAGGTTATACAGTTCTAGGAATCCTTGAAGCTACAGTAGTTTAACAAAGAAAGCCCATGGAAGAGCAGGTTTTATTGCTTCTGTCAGTTAGGAGAAGAACTGGAGTGCTTTTGTCTTTAAGCAAGAGAAAAAGAGACTGTGCTTTACAGTCATGAAATATATGCAGTGTGCAGAGTCTGCATGGGGGTGAGCCTGGTGTTACAGAGTTATAAAAAAAACATGCCATCATTTCTCAGAAACCACAGAGCTGGTTGCCATGGGAATGCTGCAGGGAGCTCCTCATCCTCCCACCAATGGGCTTTAGTGATTTGTTACCCCAGGAAACCTGGCTTGTTGCCTGGGAGACCAGAGGCTGTGTGCTCCACTTCAAATGAAGAGTCGGTTCTGCCTGGCTGAGGCACACAGTGGAAAACAAAATGCTCTATTGATGCCTGGGATTATTTCAATGTGGATGGAAGGAATATTGATTGGTCCAGAAAGCTGCTCATTAAACTCAGTGTAGATGGTAGAAATGGCATCATCCTGGTACTGTACAATTTGACAGTATTAATGTTTTGTGTTTTTGTTGTATACCAGAAGAAAAGAAATGGATCCAAGTCCAGACTTGTAAAGAATAGAAATACAACAAACAGAACTTGATCTCAATAAAAACCATAGCTGTGTTAAAAGTCATCTACAGAGTTGGATCCACATACTGTTATGTGCAGAGAACTTTGTAGATCACATGGATCATCACTCATGGATAAGTGATTCATTTTATAACTCAAAATCATTTGTTTTATTTCCAAAAAAGCAACATAAAACATTTGAATAGTATTTTCAAAGGTTTGCTCTCTGCAATGTTGGGTAGAGGTTTGTGGATCTTAAGGCACAGTTCAGATTTTTGTGAGATTTTGCAAAAAGATTAGGAGTAATCAATATCTTACCCACAGCAGTTAGGTATCTTAGCATCTTATTTAAGACAAAGATTCTTAAAGCAGGACCAAGACAAAAAGGATTTTTTTTCCATCTTAAAGAAAATGGTTGAAGGCAGAGATGGGCACCGCTAACTTAAAAGTTATTTGCGCTAACGCTAATGCGCTAACTTCAATTCAAATTACATCTGCCCTTGAAAGACTACAATCCTTGAGCATCCATTTAAATTTGACATCATAAGTACAGCATTTAAGGGCATTGGAAAACATGTCAATTATGTTTATTTCTTGTTCTCTACTCTCCATGTTTTAATTTGTTCCTGAATGTTTCTTGTTTAAAATCAATTTTTGGGGGGAAATAAGAGAAAGTGAGGAGAGGAAGCGGTGTTGCTGCAATAGACAGTTTTGACATCGTTCAGCCACTTGAAAAAAAAAAAAAGCATGAAGATAAATGATTTCTTAACTGTCGATAACCAACATTTCTACATACATGTCAGACTTTATTCACCTAAAACTTGTGAATCAGCCATATAAATTAACACTTTAGAATTTATCTGCTGTAGGGGAAGCTAAGTGCATGAACCATTTTCAAAGTTAGTGAAAACACTAAGGTGCTAAATGAAAAATGAACTTGTACGATCTGCAGAATCGTAGAAGTTTGCCCATCACTGGTTAGAGGTCTATTTCATTTTCAACAATCTTAAGACCATTACAAAAACAGCATGGAAAAAAAATATGCCTACTGTGGCATTTCACAAAAATGCTATATAAAAAAACATGTCTGCATAATCAATATGCAGGTAATATAATGTCACAGATGAATAGTGTCAGTGTCACTAGCTTACACAGGTAGTGAGAATAGCAATAAATGGAATGGAAAATGGAAACATGCAGGTTTTAGGGGGATTTGTTGGTACTAGCAAACACTTCTCACAGATTACAACTTGGATCCTGGAGCATTTTCATCTAATCCGACTGATTTCTTTCCTGTGGGATGTAAGACAATGATAGATACAATATAACAAACATATGACAGAGGGAGCATTCCAGCCGTAAAGCAGGATATGACTCTGATTATCCACAAGTCATGATGGATGCTGCAGTGAATGCCCAGGGAGTAACCAAATGGTGCTGAGGACAATGATTGTTTGAAGAGAAAATTTAAAAAATCAGAAGATTAATCTGCACACCCACACTAAATCCAGTACCAATGCTATACCCAAACATGAATGCAGAAAAAAATGACCCAATTTTAACTACTCAATTATAAAACCTTAGAGGAAATTAGAGATCAATTAAGCGCAACTTCCTGCTGTCTGGATGTCCTACCCACACATTTCTTTAAAAAAGTGCTGCCTGTCATTGCTAATGATCTGATCCAAATAGTAAACTCATTACTCTCATCAGGCGTTTTCCCCAGGCTTTTAAAACAACAGTTATCAAACCACTGACAAAAAAGAATAATCTGGACAAATCACTACAGCAGAATTACAGGCCAAACTCCAACCTCCCATTCATCAGCAAAATCATTGAAAAAGCTGTTGAAGCAGTTAATTAGCTTCCCAACTATAACCAATTGCTTTGACTGCTTCCAGTCTGGCTTGCAGTCTCACCACAGACAGAGACTGCCCTCGTAAAAGTGTTCAATGACGTCCATATAAACACGGACTGTGGAATAACCACAGTGCTGGTTCTGCTGAAACTCATCCATGTGTTTATCTTTAGTCGTATTGATTCTGCAACAGTGTCTTCACCGGTCGGCCTAAAAAATCAATCGTCCAACTGCAGCTGATCCAGAAAGTTGCTGCTCGCGTTCTCACTAAAGCCAGGAAGTTAGAGCGCATCACACCAGTTCTAAAGTTACTACGCTGACTCCCTGTAGCTCAGAGAATAGACCTTAAAATCCTGTTGTTAGTTTCTAAATCACTCAACGGTTTAGCAACACAATACATTAAAGATCTGCTGTTGTTGGATCAACCGTCCAGACCCCTCACGTCTTCTGGTTCTGCTCTGCATCCAGAACCAAACCCAAACATGGAGAAGCAGCATTCAGCTTCTACGCACCACAAAACTGGAACAAACTTCTAGAAAACTGCAGAACAGCCGAAACATGGAGTTCTATTAAATCTAGACCAAAAACCCACCTGTTTAGAGCTGCTTTCAAAACCTAGTCATGAAACATTAATCAATAATCTGATGTGCAAGATGTAATGTTGTTGACTGTGTGTTCCATGACTTTGTATTTCTGTGTTTTTTTGATGTAAAGCACTTTGAATTGCTTTGTTGCTGAAAGGTGCTATACAAATAAAATTTGCAGTACTATATCAGTGTAATCAGGCCTGGGAAGTATTTTTGACATATGCATAACTGAATCACGCCTTGCAAATGCTTTCTGGCATCAGCTTTGTGTTGTAATAATAGCATATCTTGAATCAGACCCACAGCTTGGACTATGTGATTCTCTGAAATGATGCTAATGCTGTAGGCTGTGTTACCTGGTGGAGGCTAACTGGTTTGACTTGGCCCATTAGAAGTCTGCCTGCTTGCTGCTTAGTGCTGGCAGCTGGGCTGGGCAAAGCAGCGGCGCAGCAGCTCCTGGCACTATCTTTTGCTGGTACTTGAAAATCAAACCTGAACTTTGTTTTTCGTCTGCCCTGCTATTCTTCACAAACCATTTTCTTGAATTTTTGGTGACAAATTTTCTGACACCGTGTTCAGATACAGCAGGGGTCTTTCTGCATCACATACAATACAAGTAAACACCAGTGAAGGCAAGTGTGATTGAAAAAGCAGGAAAAAACACAAATAGTCCTAATCTGAGTTCATTATTGTTCTTTGCGCTATTGTTTTATAACTGATTATAGAAATTAGTTAACCATTTACATGCAAATTATTATAAATTCATTTAAAAAATGATTACGCTGAATTTAATAATTCAGCATAGCATTGTCTGTTGAGTATGGGCAGCATATGATGTGAGACTGATTGATCTTAAAGCCAAGATAAATCAGTTCAGTCACCTAGCAGTTCATAGAAATTGCATCTTAAACCATAAGGTCACTTTCAGACTTAACAACAGCCAAAGATCTAAACTTATTTGTATGAAACGCATACAGCAAAAACTGTTGCAGTACATTACTGTCAAACCTGCAAAACATTGCAGTAAATGTTTTAGATTCATGACCAATCATCTGACTACCAGGAAACAAAATATGGCCCAATAACCTTTTTTTTTAATTCCACAATCTTTGTAAGGTAATTAGAATATTTTCTATTATAAAGTTTTTATTTTTTAAATATCATGTGTCCACTACAATGGACATCGGAACGCCATACATTTGAAATTGAACCTTGATGGCAAACATCAACATAAGAATGAATTTCACATTGACAAAACTGTCCATCATCACTGCTTCTGCCTGAAACATTGCATCTTCATCAGACAACTCAATATCTGAGTCTCCATCAATAATCCGGCCATCCATTTTCTTACACCCTTGTCCCTAATGGGGTCGGGAGGTGCTGGTGCCTCTCTCCAGCTAACGTTCTGGACGAGAGGCGGGGTCACCCTGGACAGGTGCACACACACACTCACACCTAGGGAGAATTTAGAAAGAGCAATTAACCTGACAGTCATGTTTTTGGACTGTGGGAGGAAGCTGGAGTACCCGGAGAGAACCCACCATGCACAGGGAGAAGATGCAAACTCCGTGCAGAAAGACCCCGGGCCGGGGATCGAACCCAGGACCTTCTTGCTGCAAGGCAAAGTGCCTTGCAGCAACTGTGCGCCACTGTGCAGCCCTCCATCAGTGATCAGCAGTACAATTCTCTCTGCATCTGAGAACGAGTTCCTTTCTTTTAAATTAAAACAATCAACAGAAAAAAACCCCAGAACAAAACAGAGGAAATAACTACAAATGTCCACTACAGAGGACAATTTTTCAACTTTCAAATACTACGATAAAATACAGTCCAAATACTTCATAGAATGTTTTAATTTGCTGCTAAGAGATTTATTTAAAATATGCCAACAAAATTTTAAACCAAAATTTGCACAATAAAAAGTATTATGCACTTACTTTTTCTCTTCCCATAAAATGTGCATGTACTGATGGACGCCATTTTTCTGAATGAGGAAAAGGAAGCTTCAAAAGCCCCAGCCCTTCACATTTGGTATCATTGAGAAGCCCTAAATGTCCCCTGTACATAGCAAAAGGAATTAATTCAGTAGTATGCAGTGGGTGGGAGGTATTCAAGTTTACAAATGTCCTCTACAGAGGACAAATTTGAACTACTGGTAGTCAGGACATGTGGTTTCATCCTACATGTTCTCCAACCAACAATAACACAAAACACCATTACATCCATAGAACCAAGCTAATCATTTGACAATGCAGGTCTGATGGTTCAAGATACGCCACAGGAGTTCCAAAGGTTTCTATAGTGTTCCAGAGAAGCAACTTGAATTTTAAAATCCCAGTGAGACAAAGTATGCCAAACATGATGAATTATTCAATAGAGTGCCATATGGAGATGCAAATGATATCTCAGTAATTCACCTGAGTGAACAACAGCACTGCAGGGGGAAATATCTCAACATAATCTACAGGATGAATTTTTGTTAAAACGCAGAAACAGTGAAGGCCAAAGCTGTTTTTCTTGTATTTGAAGACCCTGTTGAAGAGTCAGAAGAGGTTTGATACACCAGAGTCACTTCATCTGCTCAACTAAACACCGTTTTTCTGTTAATCAAAGTATAAATGTTACTGATGAGGAGGCAATCAGCGAGGTTTCCTTGAATAGATGCTACGTTGTGTGCTTTGTTTCTGCCATCAAAAAGTCAAAACTACATTTAGAACATTTAAGTTTGATTCCATAATACCAGTCACTGAAGTAGCTGTTTACTCCTAACACCTCACATTTCTCTTATCCATGCACACACCCAGATATCTGTGTGACATATACCTTTGGTAACCATGGCAGCATTGTACCTGTGAAATACAATTAAACCAATTAAACCATCATGTTTATGTTAACGATCTACATTACAACTATGACATTAGCTGCTTTTACTTTGTAAAGGAGGAGACTGATACATGAGCAAGGTTAACAGAGCACTCAGTCTTCCATCTACTACTGTTTCTCCATTGTTTTAAGCTAGAAGCCATGTTTGCTGTGCGCAACAGGAATGATTTCATAAAGTCAAAGTAATTTTAGCCTAAAGTGGCTTTTCAATGTGCTAATTGGCTTCAGGAATGTCATTTTCCCTCATATTTAAGTGATGGACTGTGAGTTTCTAAAAACACAGACTCCAGACTGGGTCATGAAAAGCTCATTCCTCCGTTTTGTGGGTTCAGTATGTCAGTTTCAGGTCTGTAATGCATATTACACAACAACACTGAATTTTACCTGAAGTTAAAAATTGCAGTTAAAAATTGCAGTTTTCTAGTTTCCAGTTGGAAAAACACAATAGAATGTAAATTGAGCAAAATCATCTGGTTAGACCCGAAATATTAACAAGGCTGTTTCTTGCGTAACAATAGACAACAGTTTCATCCAACCATGAGGAGAGAAGTCTCTAATATATTTTATACCAACAGAGGCTACATAAGATCATCAATAACTTAAAGACATTGGAGACTGAACTCAAACATTTGTACTTGTTGGGTAAAAATGCCTAAGAATGATTTTGAAGTCCAATTCTCCCTTCAACTACCTTCTGGGTCCTCATCTGCTTCCTGCTGAATATTTCACTCTAACTACTGAAGAGAGGCTGTGTCTTTTCCTCGGCAACAGAAGTCTGGAGCAGGACAGAAATATCACTATTTTCTTTTCCCCAAGCCAGAGTTTCACAGAGTATCTCTGGCTTGGCACGGTTCTAGGACAGAGAAAAATTGGCACAACGATGAAAACTTGTATGGAAAATAGAAACCTTGACAGAGTTCATTCTTAAAAAGAGCTCAGTAGGGAATTCATCATATACATGCAATGTTATCCTCAATAAAACACAGTAAAGTGAGCAGAGGACTGAAAGATTCTCTCTGTGTATTCAGTGTTTTCTGAGAGAACTTTGAAAAGAAACAGAAATTAGAAATGTACCATTCATATTCCTTTAGACAAACTACCAACAAGATAAAATAATATCAGACAAAGCAATACAACATGGAATACACTAATTTAAATAAGAGACGTCCTTTTACAGCGTAGGAGAGGGGAATGGTGTTCATATATTACATGTTTTTTGGTGACGTACAGACAGGAGGAGCATGTTCTCATAGAACGGCAGCCAGTGCAGGTAGTGAGAGGTTGATCAATCCCAGGTGAGGCTCGGCTCACTGCTGCGAAAATCCAGCGATTTTGAAGAAAAAATAATCAGAATTGGTTAAGCTAAATGAAAAATAGGTACTTTATAGTACAGACCACAAGGTGAAAATAGCAATATAAATGATTTTATCATTATATATTATTTTTCCATGACGACAGGTGAGGCTCTGTGAACATCTCCACCCACAACAGCAAGTCAACAAGAACGTCAACAATAAGATCCAACAATAACATTTGAGCTTCTCACTTTTGGGTCCTTTTTGTGAACTACTGCTTCTGGTGTGGATTGTTTCTGGTTCATGTGCTCAAACTTTTAACAACCTGCGTATGTTTAAACGTCATGGTCAATAAATTCCCCAATCTATGGCTCGTCTCTCACTCCTGCTTTTCCCATCGCAAGCTGGTTGCAATACAGCAGCATGAAATTTGGACACCTGTAAGACTTTTGGACTTCAGTGTGTGTGAAAGCATCACTGAACACATGTCGTCCATTAACGACGTGAAAAACAGGATATTATCATGTTTTTATAACCATATTCCAAACATATTTACACATATCTCACTGTGTGCAAGCAGAAGTAATCTGCGTTTTGCACATCTGAAAGATGAGTTAGTGTTCATTTTGGAATCACACCAGATCCCAAAGCATATTAGAAACCTTTAAGTCTTTCCCACCCCTCTGCCATCTGGCTCTCTGTCCCTCTACACACACAAAAAGCCTTTAGAGGAGCTCAGTGTCCAATGTAGGACCAAGAATCAATCCACAGCAGCCACAGATGAAAGCATAATTTATTTTTAAAGAAAGCATATCAGATGGCTACTAAAGTAGCATGGTTCAGTGAAGCTTGTGCCTTATTAATTACTGCTCTGCTACCCAGCAGGAAAGAGGAGAACATGGGATGGTTTTATTTCTAATGACGAATGCGCAGGTATCCAAGCAACTGATCAATGCATATTCAGTCTGGGAACAAACTGAACTGTTCCAGCTGAAAATGAAAGCTCTGTGATTATCATGCAGAACATGCTGTCAAGCTGTATTTCTGTGTGTGCTTTTGGGTGTGAGCTGTGAGCACTGGCGGCCATGCTGCTATTTATATCTGACATTGGCAGAGTTGAGTGAGGACACTGAGTTGCATAAGGACAGACTGTAGAGGAGATGCAATGGGAAAGCTGCTGTAGAATTCCTTGTTTAGCTTCTGTTCAGCATTGTAAGGCAAATTATATGCATAATTTGCCTTGCCTTTATATTCAAGGCAATATAAAGGCATATAAAGGCCTTTATATTGCCTATATATATATATATTCAATATGCATTGAATATATATATATATATATATATATATATATATATATATGTATATATATATATATATGTGTGTGTGTGTATGTATATAAAGTAGAAATACACCAAAAGAGCAATAGTGAAAACATCATGTAAAAAAAAAAGAAAAAGCCAAAAATACTACTTTTATTTGCATCTGCCAGATAGATTTTTCACAGTACGCCTGCTGTGGCTCTATATTATGAACAGGATCATTTTGTGAAACCAAGCATCTTGTTTTCAGACAACAGGTGAAAATAACACTTCCTGATAAAATGATCTATTATCACTTACCACGATTTTAATTCCGTCACCAAGTAAGTTCCAAATATTAAACAATTAACATTCGAACAGGGAGAATTTAATCTATGTTGGATTGTCAAGCAGTGGTTACGTTGGCAGAACAAAAATGGAGTTGAATAACATAATACGACGCTAGAATCATTCACAATCTATTCACACAATGACTTATGAGTTGTTACTCTTTCTGACATCCATATTCTAATTTTAACATTTCCAGCTTATTCACTCTCTATAGGCACAGAAGCTTTTCATTAGAAGTGGTTCAACTCCAGCAGATAACAGCTGCAGTCTCCGGGGTGATGTAGGGAATAACATCCAGACACTCAGTCTCAGAAGTCATTGGTAGCCACTTAACCTCCGACCCTTTCCTTTTTAATCTTTAGCCGTTCGCTTTGTTGTGACAAGCAGCAAGCAACTCTCCACAGGGACTCGTAGAAGGTCTGCTCAGTCTGCGTGGCTCTTTAATTTCCTAATGAGTTACATGTCCTGCTAAACTCATTTATCATCGCCGGAACACGAGTTGATATTCGCAGAAACCCAGTGTCCTCTCAATGTCGGAGCCAAGCAAATCCAGTGTCTTATATTGAAAACAAAATCGCATCATACAGCAATAAATGTTCCACATTAACACACCAATCTCATCTGTATTCCATAAAATTTCAATTTAGTCCCACTTTATGTAAGTTTTTTCCTCTACATGCAGCCAGAAGGTTCAGCACAACTGAACACATAAAACAAACCATCAGAGGACCAAATTTTACAACCCTCAAAATAGAAAAGGAGGCTGTGCTATGTTACAGAATCACCCAGGGAAACAGTCTTTTCATAAAACATGTTGCACATTTCCCTTCAGTGTTTGCTACAACACTCTTAACCAGTAGAATGTGTTTGTTTGGACTTCAGTCGAATGGAATTGAACATAACTCAAACCAAGATTTCACTAATCCTGACGGGAAATTAAATGTCAGATTTTCTACATTTCTTCAAAGCGTCATTGTAGCGGCTCTAAAGAAACATTTGACTAAAAGCAGACTGTGGGATTACTGTGCTTTGAAGGATGCATTTTGTCTTTAAGAACAGCTCCTCCAACAGACGGTAAGTGGACTGAACATAAATAGCTTTTCCTGTCATGTTCCGCCGGCAGGGAAAAGTCTTCATGGTGAGGGCAACATGATGGACTGAAGGAAATTTTCCAAATTTACCAAAATTCATGGCACAACCATAATCCTGTGTGAACACGCTCTTAGTAACAGAAGTGCACCAAGATTTTATAGAGGGATATCTATGAATTTCATCACTTGCTGCTGCTCTCACGTGTGTTTTGGCATTAATGTCATGCTAAAGTTTTCTTCTGTAAAACCTAAAGCTGTATTGTGCAGATAACGACGAGCAGACCATGATTATTATTATTTTTTATGTCATCCAGTCTGGTATCATGGACGTCCTGTGCTGCAGCCATTGTGTTTTCTGTGCAGCTTCATCCCTGGATCAATAACTGAAGCCTCTCTTTTCTTCTTCACTGTGGCCTCAATCTGTCGTATGGCATCATGTCAACGTCTGCTTGCACACATTGCTACAATGAATAAATACTGACTCAAGAGCAAGCCATGGTGCTTTAAACCACTGTTGCATCACCCATGTATTTTTGACAAATTGTAAATTGGTATAATTTTCCAACTATGGCATCATATTTCCCATCATCTTTGGTCTGACGTTTGCCTTGCGGCAAACTTTGCACTTATATGCATGCAGATCAATCCTCCGTAACGTTGCTCTGTAAGATCTTTGTTTAGTAACAGTAACATTGAATGGATGTTCATTGAAGCTGGTGCGACGGGACGCTGCAAACATTTACTGCAAATCTTTTCACCATCTTTGGTTCACTGTAGAGACAGACTTTTTAGTAACTGAATGAATGAGAAGAAATTCAGCATCTCATTTTGCCAGCCAAGAATGAAAGACATCAGTTCACCTGCCACAGCCGAAAAGTACAAAACTGTAAGGCAAGAAACTTCAGAGCAAATATACAAACCATCCTAACAAAGTTTACATGCTTGCATCCAAGCTAATCCAAGCTATTTTTTCCGATATAACGTGAGGAGCACCTCAAGATTCAGTCCTAGGACCTCTCCAAGTTAATATCTACATGCTCCTAATAGATCAGGTTATAATAAGAAAAAGGATTTGTTGCTACAGCGATGCAGATGATACACAGTTCTACATTACGATGTCGCCAGGTGAACACATTCAAGCATTGAACACATGATTAGAACAAACTCATGCTGAATGTTTCAGTTCTGTCCCTGGTGGTTGTAACAACCTCCTCAGCCTCAACCTCCTGTTCTTCTTAGGCCTCTAATGAGGCATCATTTGATCCGGGGAGAGAACTAAACCATGTAGGATGCCGGGCCCTCGAGGACCGACTGTGGAAACCACTAGACTAAGCCAAACTTTCTGATATTAATTCCAACTAATAACTGCATCATTGTTTTCTGTATAATGATGGATGTCAGTGATGTTCTCATCTACTGATGCCTTTGTGAATTTTCTTTTTCATGTTTTCATGTCTTACTGCCTGGAAATCAGCTTTAAAAGGGGCAGTATTATTATTATTATTATTATTATTATTATTATTATTATTATTATTATTATTATTATTATTATTATTATTATTATTATTTAGCTTTACATCATGTTATAATTAAAAACATACCTGGAGTGTTGCTTTGATTCTTTCATGCATATTTCGGAAATCCTTCAGTCTCCTGTGGCAGCCGTTCAGCTGTGATAAATGGACCCAGCCCCGACTTCAGAGCTGCAGTTTCCAAGCTTCCACCTCACAGAGCAGCACTCCATTACTGAGCTCCTTCAGACTAGCCAGCAGCAAATAGCAAACATCTGGTGGAATGGCGCATCTGCTGATATTATTATACAGACTACTTCTCAGTGAAATCCTGGTAAAAAAAACCTTTATTAAATGGTTAATAGAGGAGCCATGTTGTGATGACGTTCTGAAGGTGGAGTTTCAGAGAGAGCAGGAGTTTTTAAAGAGACAGAGGTCCAATTTTAAGGCATTTAAATTACAAAATAAAACTTGTTTTAAGTCATATTTGATAAGTATACTGCTCAAAAAAATAAAGGGAACGCTTAAACAACACAATATAACTCCAAGTAAATCAAACTTCTGTGAAATCATTGGTTAATAAATTTGATTTCCATTGATGATTTTTGTGTGATTTTGTTTTGTCAGCACATTCAACTTTGTACAGAACAAAGTATTCAATGAGAATATTTCATTCATTCAGATCTAGGATGTGTTATTTGAGTGTTCCCTTTATTTTTTTAGCAGTGTATTTTCTGAGAAATGTAGTTTTGTTGCAGGAATTTTAATAAAATATTGTAAAAGCAGAATTTGATTTTGCAGGTGAACATGTTGAACATCCGGGTCACTGCAGGACTGCAGCAGGTGAGATTGGGGTTAAATACCTGCGGTGGGCGGGGCTTAGACCCGCTGACAGAAACAACCTTTGAGACGAGCAGAACCTGGACGGAGCCAGCATGGCCACAGACTTCACTCTGGACGAGGTTCTGGTTTTCCTGCAGCGCTGCGGCGGTTCGGTGAAAAACACCGAACTTCTGGCCCACTTCCTGCCCTTCCTTCGGGACAATCCGGACAACGTCGGGAACCGAGATCTGTTCAAGAGTTTCGTCAACTCCGTGGCCACCGTGTCGAAGATCGACGGGGTTTCCACCGTGACCCTCAGGAAGAAGTTTAGAGGTCATGTTTCTGGTGGAGGTTCGGGCAGAGACTCGGCGGAACCCGGTCCGGTTGGTCCGGTCGGTCCGGGAGACACCGAGCGGAATCCCGCCCTGCCTGCGGCTGGGATCCAGGGGGAGAGCGGAACCAGGCTGAGATACAGGGAAAACCCGAGTCCAGAACCCGTCCAGGTACGAAACCGGCTCCCAGAACCTTCAGAGATTCCTTATCAGAGCAGAACAGAGGAACAGAACCGGCTGGTTTCTGCTCCTGCTGATCCAGCTGTGAGACATCAGGACTACATCCCTGAGCCAATCAGATGGCAGGAAATCCCTCAAGAAAGTTTTGTTCCATCCCCCACCAGAAGACAGGAAGCCCCCCTTCAGGACCACTGTCCAGAACCGATCAGAGGACAGGACTACCAACCTACTGGAGGACATGTTGACTACACACCCAGACCTACTGGAAGGTATGCAGTCCCTCAACAGGACTTCCCCCATATGCCCTCTAGAAGAGTGGACAAACCGCATCAGGGAACCGTTCCTGAACCCCTCAGAGGACACATCGTGGGCCGTCAGGACCATGCCCCAGGCCCCGGTGAAAGGTGGGATCCCCCAAATCAGGGAACCGCCTCTGAACCCAATAAAGGACGTATCGTCAGCCGTCAGGACCATGCCCCAGAGCCCATCAGAGGACAGAAGACCTCTCATCAGAACCGCATTGCTGCACCCTTCAGAGGACATGTTGGTAACCGTCAGGACCTCTTTCCAGGACCCGTTAGGGGACAGCAGGTCCTTCATCAAAGTCCATTCCCAGCCCCCAACAGAAGATGGGACGGCCCACCTCAGGATCCAAGAGGATATGTGATTAGCCGTGTCCCAGAACCCATTAGAGGACAGAATGTGTTTTATCAGGACCCCAGCAGAGACCCTCTGAGAGGTTCTCAACCTCCGACATCTCAACTACCAAGAGGACAGCAGAACTTTTATCAGGTCCCTCAAAATCCAGAACACCTCAGGGGATGGGAGCTTCCTTATCAGGATCCTATTCCTGAATACCTCAGTGGACAGCAGGGCCCCCAGAATCTAGGACCTCTCAGGATACAACGGGTTCCTTATCAGGTCCTGCAGAATCCAGAACCTCTGAGGGTACAACAGGTTCCTCAACAGATACCAGAACACCTTAGGGGATGGGAGATTCCTTATGAGGACCCTGTCCCAGAAGCCCAAAACATCTTCTATCAGCATCCCATTCCAGAATATCTCGGTGGACATCAGGTCCCCCAGAATCTAAAACCTCTTAGAGGACAGCAGATGTCTTATGACCCTGTTCCAGAACATATCAGAGGACAGGAAATCAGTTTTCCAGATTCCAATCCAGATTTACACAAAGGACAGAAGTTTTCTTATCAAGATCCAATACCTGAATACCTCAGTGGACAGCAAATCCCCCAGAATCCAGAGCGTCTTTTGACAGCAGGTCCCCCAGAACCTGAGAGGAATCTAGAACCTCTCAGAAGACAGCAGGTCCACCAGAATCTAGAACCTCCTAATGGACAGGAGGTACCCCAGATTCCAGAACTACATAGAGTACATCAGAAAAATCCAGAACCTCTTAACGGACAGCAGGTCCTCCAGAGTCAAGAACCTCTTAAGGGACAGCAAGTACCCCAAAATCTGGAACCTCTTCAGAGACAGCAGGTCCCCCAAAATCCAGAACCTCTCCAAAGACAGCAGGTCCCCCAAAATCTGGAACCTCTCCAAAGACAGCAGGTCCCCCAAAATCTGGAACCCCTCCAAAGACAGCAGGTCCCCCAAAATCTGGAACCTCTCCAAAGACAGCAGGTCCCCCAAAATCTGGAACCTCTCCAAAGACAGCAGGTTTGCCAGGGTCAAGAACCTCTTAAAGGACAGCAGGTCCCCAAAAATCTGGAACCTCTCCACAGAAACCAGATCCCTCAGGGTCTAAAACATGCTAAAGGACAGCAGGCTAATCAAAAACTGGAACCTCACAAGGGACAGCAGATCTCCCAGAGTCCAGAACTACGTAAGGTATATCAGAAAAACCTAGAACCTCCTAAGGAACAGCTGGTTCCTGAATCCCCCAAAGGACAGCAGAGTCCTCTTCAGGACCCAGAACCCGTTGGAGGACATGAACCCGCTGCTCAGCTCCATCAGGCTCCGACCCGCCACTTCAGACACAGGCAGAGCTACAGATCAGCTGTTTCTCAGGATGACGATGACAAAGAGGAGGAGGATGTCCAGATCAGACGAGGCTCAGCAGGAGGTCAGGGGCCCCTGAACGCTCCTCTCAGTGACGCGGCGAGGGCCATGTCTGCCTCCTCACCGTGCATCATAGACTCCCCGGATCCTCCCTCCTCTTCCTCAGGGAATAAGGTTCCTCAGATCTACATCCAGAACTCGGATGTTGAACTTCTGGCATCTCCATCCCGCTCAGAGTCCAGGTCCACACCAGAACCTGGACCTGGACCTGTGGAGTCCATGAGACGCAGTCTGCCTCTAGAAGCAGAATTCAACACCGAACGCCTCCATGACAAACGTGCTGCTCGGACCTCTGAACCAATCAGGTCCAATCAGAACCAGAGGCTGTCGTCCAGTCAGAGCGACCTCTTCGACCCGCCGTCGGCTGTGAGGTCGTCCATCAGCGACTGGCCTCCGTCTGGATCCTCCAGAACCTTCAGAGCAGGTATTGCAGATTCTTAATTCTTTCTGTTATCCAGACTTTCCTGGAATCTTCTGGTCCAAAAGTTCTGCAGGTGTTCTGGATGTCCATATTTCCCATTAGCCACTTTAATTTCAGGACAACAACCACTTTTCAAGATGGCCGCTGTTATTGCCATGTAACGTTCTAAAATTAGTTTTCTTTGGCAGCCGTCTTTAAAAATCAAATTGTCAGTAAATATGATTTCTATAGGTCCATTAATGGATGATTTGACACCAGAAATATTCCTTTATGATAAACACGGGCAAATTTAGTTCAGAAACAAACTTTCTTTGATACCATGGTGGCCATTTTGAATTTTTCTCTGGCTAATGTTTTTATCCAAACAGGCAAAACCCTGGAAAGGTCTAAGCTGATTTATGTGATCAATATTCAGTGATCTGTTGAACTATTTGTGTCTTCCATGAACAGATGAACCTGCAGTTTCGTCGACGTCGCTGGACGTTCTACAGGAGTCCAACAGAACCAAGCCGGAACCTCCGGCCCGTCGCTCCAACCTGAAAATGTCGTTCCATCAGTCGATGGGGAATCTCTGCGACGACGCGTCGCCTCCCAGTTGGCCGTTGCAGCCGTACCTGTCCAGCGACCATCTCAATGACGCCCAGTATTACGCGTCCAGAGGATCATCCCTGGATCAGTCCACAGGTCTGTTGAGGAGTCGAGTGCCTGGTACTGGTGTCTTCCACTTTAATGTGCTTGAGTGTTTAGCATTAGCAACTAATACTTTTAAAAAATGTGTTTAGTGGTTCAGTTTTATTTTGTGATAGATTCTTTTATGCTTAGCATTAGTTTCTGCTATATCTTTAATGTATTTAACCGTTTAGCGTTAGCTTCCGCTAGTTTTTAAATGTGAGCATCAGCTTGCATATTTTTAATGTGTTTAGTGCAGGGATGTTAAACTCCAGTCCTCGATGTGGCTCTGCTGCACCACCTGAATAGAATAATTAGGTCATTAAAGCTCTGGAGATCTGATCCACACAAGGAGGAGGTTATGAAGCCATTTCATTCCAGTGTTTTGTGCCTGTGGCTCATCTAAAACCTGCAGGACTGGAGTTTGACACCTGTGGTTTAGTGGCTATTGAAGCTAAAGTTTCCTCTGTGTTGTAGATGAACTCTATGATGATATGAAGTTGAGCAACAGCTCCATCGACTCGCCTCGTGTGAAGCTCCGCTCGGCGGCGGCTCGGCGGATGAGCAGCCGACTGAGGAACCGGATTTGCCGCAGCTTGGGAACCGACCTGGACCAGGATGAAGCCGGTGGAGGACTGGAGGACCCCAGACTGGAACGGCTGCACCGGATCTCGTCCTCGCTGAGTCTTCCCCACCACCTGTCGTCCTCGTCCCTGTTGCTGTCGTCCTGCACCACGCCGCCGCGATGCCCCAGCCCCATCGCCTCAGAGGGCGGCAGGAAGGAGTCCAGGAAGAGCCTTAACTCTCACAAGGTAGGAAAGGTGACACTGAATATGGGTCCGCTTTAATCCAACTCCAGTTCGTTACAACCCAAAACGCTAACCTCAGTCTGGGTCCAGCTGAAGTGAACTCTGGTTCACTTTGAATGCATATGTGAACGCCAAGTGGACCATAGACTGCTCCAAAAGCAGAAAGTGGACTAGAGAGCAGGTAATTCTGGGTAAATACAACCCAGAATGCCCTGCGTAGTAAACAAACCGTTAGCCTAGCGCTAGCTGGAAAAGTTTTCAGAATTCCTCCAACCACTAAAATCTGATGCCTCTCCATTTTTATTTTCATTTGGGGAAGAAGGAAGTTCTGCTCTGCATCCCCAGAACCAGAACCAAACGTGGAGAAGCAGCATTCAGCTTCTATGCACCACAAATCTGGAACAAACTGCTGAAACACTGAGTTCCTTTAAGTCGAGTCTAAACCCAACCTGTTTAGAACTGGAACAATGATTGATTCTACTCTGGATTACAACTTTTCATTATTTTTCCACTGAAATATAAAGTTTTCTTGTTTATTGTTGTGTCTTTATGCTGTAAGGCTCTTTGCCTTGTTGATGCTAACAAACTGGATGTGACTGTCGCCAGCAGTCTACGTTTCCTCTGGAGGCCCAGGAACACGACTGGATGGTGAAGGCAGCGGCGGGTGCCTGGCCGGACATCTACACTCTGTTCAGGTCCGACTCCTCGCTGCTCAACCGGCAGGACTTCATCTCCGGCTTCACGGTTCTGCACTGGATGGCAAAACATGGCGACCACCGAGTCATCAACACCCTGAGGTGAGCCGTCAGACCGGGCCGGCTGCGTTCTGGAGCCGGTTTGAGTTTGACGTTGAGCCGAACTGGGAGTCCAGCTACATGTTAACGCAACATTTCAATAGAAATATTTCCTCAGCCCTGGAGCTGCAGCTATTGATTATCTTAAGAATCAATGATTCTATAGATTATTCAGATGATTAATAGGATTTAAAAAATCATTCTGAATATTTTTCATTAAATCGCCTTTTTTTTTCCAGAAAATTTCTGTTTCATCTCAATTTCTGATTATTTTTTTCTAGCTAATTTTTGATTTTTTTTTTGTTTTTTTTTTGAGAATTTCAGAGATTGCACTCAGAATTTCTGTCAAATTTCTATCAAAATTTTCAAGTAAATTTCCAACTTTCCAAACTGAAATTTTATTTAAAAATTTCAAGAAAATTTTAGAGATTGATGTCAAAATTTCAGAAATTTTTCCTGGCAAATATTTGACTCAGAAATTTTTTAGCTTTTCCTAGAAAATTTTGGAGATTAATTTTAAAAATTTTATTTTTTTAAAAAAAAATTTATCTAGCAAAATTTCATTTTTTTAAAAAAAGTCTGACATTTTCTTGTTTTTCCTATAACTTTTCTCAGCTAAATCTCAAACCTTGTGGTTTCAGTTACGGGGTGGATCAGAAAGGCCTGAGCTTCGATGTGAACGCCAAGTCGACGGCGGGTCAGACTCCTCTCCACATCGCCGCCATCCACGGTCACAAAAACATCGTCCGGCTGCTGGTGAAGAAGTTCAACGCCAACGTGAAGCTGAGGGACATGGCGGGGAAGAAGGCCTGGCAGTACCTGGACGACCCATCCCCGGACATCCTGGAGATGCTGGCGGCGCCGCCGAAGGCCGCGCTGACCCTCGGCGCCGAGAACGCCGATCCGGGCCTGAAGCCGCCCAAGCAGCGGCGCCACCTGCGCCATCACTTCTCCTCGGCCTCCTCGGGCCAGAGGCCGCAGACGCTGAGCGCCATGGTGAAGGTCAACAGGTCGTCGTCCATCGCTGCGCTGCTGAAGCCCAAATCTCTGCACCGGTTTTAACAGAACCAGAACCGGTTTGCTGAACCTCCCTGCTGTTACAGACGTGTTCCTGCCTGCCTGCCTGCCTCACTCTGAACACATTCAGATAAACAGGCAGAAGTTTTACTGTTTTCATTTTACTGTTTTAGTTTTACTGTTTTGTTTTGACTGTTTTTTACTGAAGCTAATACGGTTTAGCAGTTTATACATCAAGTCTCTAAAAAGCATCTGTTGATGTTTGGATTTTATTAAATTTTTGCTCTAATCAATGGAAACATGACAATAAATGACTAAAATCCAATTCAACATTTGATACCAGCAAAATGATGATTAAACACAGGAAAAGACATGAAAGTGTTTTTGCTACAATATACATTAAAGAAACAGATTAAATTTATTATTAGAATATTAACATGATATTGATAGCATTTATGCTAACATTAGCTTCTTAGCTTATGTTTACTAAAGTTAGTTAATATTTTCCAACATGCTAGCTTTAGCTAAGTCATGAAATTATGTACAAAATAGAAAAAACTAAATGGCATCATTCAATTTTAATTACAATGAAATAAAAATCCCATTAAATAAACATTTTAAATCATAAAATGTAATGTCAGAAACCTGCTGGTGGCAGTGAATTGGTTTGGGGCCTTTTACTGGATTTCATAAGCTATCCATTTTTTCCTTCCACTTAATTTTCCATGCATTTTTAACCTATCAATGATTTTGTCACAAAACTCGTTTTTTTATGCTTTTATATATGTTATTCTATTTTTCCCAGTTTTCATTAAATTAAGCCAGAATAACCTGGAATATGTTTCTTTTTATGTTGAATTAATCTCTGTTGTGTATTTCTGTCTGGGTCTCTGGAGGCGCCGCCTGTTCCCAACTGTAACATTTAGTTTCTGCAGCGGCTGAACACAAAGGAAAGACTTTACCTCTCATGTTTCGGTCTGATGTGGGAGGAAAAACGAGGAGAAATCTGCTGGTCGTCATAATCTCAGGTTTCACTCTGAAACTGAGATTCAACAACAAACAGACAAGGTTCTGATTTTATACCTAAAATAATAAAAACAAACATTTACTGTCCCTTTTAATTTACAAAGATAAATTAATCTGTTGGGTTTTAACATGGTTACTTTGATTTTTGAAAAAATATAAATGTGGTGAAACTTTTACCTATGTGCTTTTATTTTGAAGGAATGCTTGCTCTGTAGTATTAATATGAAGAATAAGGGGAAAAAAACCTGAAAAATGAATATCAATGTAATCTATAAAAGCTCCCTGAAGTGAAGCTGGATCTGCAGTTTGGTCCTGAAGTGTGATCATGTTGGGTCATGTGATCATGTTGGGTTTGGCACCGACAACCTGCAGGCTGTTTGCTCAGCACCATGTTGACGTTACAAACCTGTTTTACTCCGTGTCAAACACAAATTAGTCAGAAACGTTTCTGTTTTTAGGTTTTGGCCTGAAGAATCGTGATGTAATTGTGCTGAAATAACTGGTCAAAATCAAAACCTAGTTTTTAATGAAACGCAAAACTAAGATAAAAAAAAAAAAAAAAAAGCAATTAGGAAATCTGAAATTCTTCCTGCAGGACAAACAGACCAGCAGGAAGAATTTCAGATTAGATTTAGACTGGAATGCACGATGATTTGCAGCTTTTCTGAGAAGCGCATCAGATTCCTGGAATCAATTCGAAAATGAAACAGAGAAAAACGAGAAGGACAGAAACCAAACGGAGGATAAACAACTCCCAGGTTTTTTTTTTCTGTTGTCAACGAGACTCTGCAAGTCACAAACTGAAAACCTGCAGAAAACATTGAAACATCTGTGAAATTCAAACAATGAGAGGAATCATAAAAATCTCTCTGAGACTTTGGAGCTTTAGCTCAATGGGCAGAGAGGAACAAACGCAGCAATCAGGAAGTTATCGGTTCCTCCTCCAACTTTAATACGGTTTTAAAACCAGAATGAATCACTGGGGGAAGGGAGGCCGACTGAAAATGATGAAACAAGCAGCCAAAATCCAAAAACAAGAAACAGGAAAGATTATAAAAAACTATCCTGTCTTTTCCTTGTCACATTAGCAACCCAAACAGTTCTGGTCGGACTGAACTGGATCTGTTCAAATATATTTTTAACCTTGTTGTTCAGTCACTTGTTTCATATCTTTATTTTCCTCTGCGCTGCTGATTCTCTGAGTGATAAACCAGTTAGAAAATACCGCAGGCTGAAAGTATCTAACAAACACTTGGAACAAAAATGCTTAACGAGATCCGACTGATTTCATCCAAGAGAGGAAACAACAATCATAACAGTTATCACGCAAAACACAGTGGGAGGCACAGCTAGCTAAAAGGCTCAGCTAGCTAAAAGGCACTGCTAGCTCAAAGGCACTGCTAGCTAAAAGGCACAGCTAGCTAAAAGGCTCAGCTCAAAGGCTCAGCTAGCTAAAAGGCTCAGTTAGCTAAAAGGCTCAGCTAGCTAAAAGGCACAGCTAGCTAAAAGGCTCAGCTAGCTAAAAGTCTCAGCTAGCTAAAAGGCTCAGCTAGCTAAAAGGCTCAGCTAGCTAAAAGACTAGCTATGCTACCATAAAGAACTCACCATAAATAATAGCATTAAAACACTACACCAACACATATTGAAAAGAAACATTAGCTTCTGCTAACTACAATGTTGGTGTAACATTTTACTATTTAGCAGAGGCTAATACTAAAACACTACACCAATATGGTATTTAGCACAGGATAATGCTAAAACGCAGCACTAGCATGGTATTTAGCATTAGCTAATGCTAAAATGCTACACCAGCATAGTTTAAACCAGAATTGCTTCACCACCATGGTATTTGGTGCACTTTACCTCCATACTTAGCAGAAACTAACCCTAAAGCACCAACGTTTGTTTTCAGTAGATGGAAATGCTAAAGGGCTAAAGCTTCACCATGTTGTTGGTTTGTCCACTGATGTCAACATATCATCTCATTACAGCCACATTAGTCCAAAGTTGTTATTCTGTATTTACCTAAATGGTTCACGTGTCAGGAAGTTAATTTATTTTGAACTGACCGTTCACTAAAGGTTTTAGTTTTATAGTTGAAACCATGAGTTTCAACTATAAAACTCATGGCTTTATAGTTATGCTAAGAGTTTTTAGCAACTCTTATTTTTAGTAAAATAAGAGTTGCTAAAAACTCTTGCTAACTCTTATTTTGCCAATCTATCCTGGTATTGTTCAAAAGAAGAACATGAATAATAACCAAAATATCAACAGATGTTGAATTTCAATCAACTGAAAGTTTAGAAAACAGAAATGTAAATTTGTGTTTTTGAATTTATCCTGAAAAATGAATTTAGGGGGAAGCTAGCTGTGCTACAACGTTTCAGTTATCAGAAAATGCTAAAGAGCTAAATAAAATAAAAAAAATAGCTCTGTTATTAGAACATCAGCAGAAATCTGCCCACCACTGTTTTAAAACATTTATCTAGTTATGTAAAGTTTTAAATCTGCTGCTGTAATGAAACGTTTCCCTCTTTGGAGTACGAAGCTGCAGTTGTGAAAAAATACACCTTTCAAAAATTCAGTCTTTTTTATGCATTTATGGGTGAGAAAATTCTTATTCATTAAACTAAATAAGTGCTTTCTAGAGGTGGGAAAAGTTAGCACACCCTCCTTGCAGGAGTCAATTTTACTCTATTTAGCTGAAATAACTTCAGTAAAAAGGTTCAAGACTTAGACTGAGAAGATCTGGGCTTTGACTAGGCCAATGGTGAACCTACTGGTGTGTTTTGGGTAATGTTCCTGCTTCAGATTAGAGCCGCTCTGGTTCTGCATCCCCAAACATGACACTTCCACCTCCATGCTTCAGTTAGTGTTAGATTGATCCAAACGCGACCACATGCGCCCTCTGGTGGCTGTTTTAGGTATGACAGCTTCTTACATTTTAAATGGACCAAAACGAAGCCCAAGCTGGACTCTTCCTTCGTTTCTACCAAAGTTTTTTCTCTAAAACCGCCTCTAATGTTAGCTTTTGGTCTATTTAAATCAGAATAAGTTGTGATATAAAAGAAGAGCAGGATTCTCGTTGTAAGGTCTTTATTTAGTGTTCAGGGTCCTGAAGCAGCAGCAGCAGCTCCTCCAGCAGGAACAACAGAGCTTTTTACACTGAGGGAAAATAATTTAAACAGAAGGTTAAAACATCTTAAACAGGAGGGAATATCGTCTCTGGGAACGTCGACACACTGACAGGAAAAGCTCCGATCTGTCCTGAGGCTGAGCAGTTTGGTCCTGACGGGTCGGAACCGGAGAGTCGTTGGCTGGGTTTGAAAAACCAAAACATTTCTCATGCATTCACTTCAAGGTAACAAACTAAAAAAAAAACAAACACGCTTTGGCAGCTGAAAGTTGAGATTTTTAAATGTAACATTAATAAATGGCACCAAGTTTCTCGTCGGGGTCAAAAGTCGCATTTTAGGAACAAAAAGGAGGAAAACATGCAGGCAGAAAAAAAACAACAAAAAAGTGAAAGTTTCACCATTAGCGACACGTTCAGGTTAAGTTTTTAAGGAAGTTTTATGTTTAAATATTTTTTTGTGTTAAACAAACAGAATAATCACATCAGAAGCAGATTTTTTTTAAACATTTTGGATGTTTAGTTTTTTTTTTTTGCTCTGTTTTCCAGCTGCAGGGGCTGATGGGAGTTGCGGTCAGTTCCAGCTGAACGGCTCCACGTTCCCGCCGCGCCTCGTTTCCACGGGAACGCCCAGCGGCCGATCGGACACCAGAACCCGGTCGGTCCGACGAGCCGGTTCCCGTTTCTAGGAGGCGCCGACCGGCTGCAGAGGAGGGCAGGGGGAGGAGCCTCCGCTGTAAGCCCCGCCCCCGGCCCCCTCATGGACGGCGGAGGTGACGTCTTCGTTGTAGAGGCGCTTGATGCCGTCATAGAAGTCGTCCACATCCATCTGCTCCACCTAGAGGCAGACGGAGGAAATGCACCGTCAAACATTTAGAGAATCATTATGTTATTATGTCTGATGCTGCGACGCGTTTTTATTTTTAAATGTTTGAATTTTTTATTTGTGTCGTTACAATTTAAAAGAAAATCATCAGGGATTATTGATGTAAATTAACTGAAATAATTTTTTTAAGTGTAAACTGGCTTGTAAACATCTTCAGAATGATGGCAGCACAAACTGAACATTTCGCAGCACAAAGGTTTGAGGAAGAGTCGATTGTTATTATTATCCCAGCAGTGATAAAACGTGAAGGAGGCGCTGAGGGTTTGAACTCTCCGGATCTCCGCCGCTCACCTTGCGCTTGGTGGAGGCTTTGCAGCGCAGCGGGACTTTCTGCAGGCGGTGCAGGTGTTTCGGGGAAAGGGGCGGAGCTTTGCTCTCCGTTTGAGGCGGGGCGGGTTGGTCCCTGGACGTCTCCATGGTCCCTGGATCAAAACAGACGAAGAAGAACCACATTCACACCTCTGTACTGTCCAACCTCAACTTTTACCACATCATGTAATAAATCAAAGCTGAAGTGGTTTATTAGGGCCATAATAGATAGAAAAAAGAACATTTCTGGAATATAACTCAGTTTTTCTGAGATTAATCTCATAAAAGTTGTAAGATTTTTGGAATATTTCTGAGTTACAAAATGTGAAATTTTTCAGTTTTTAAAAGTCCCAAAGGAATGCTGTTATTACACTATATTACATTTTTGTGTGTTATAAAATTGTTTATTTGCATCTTTTAATGTTTTTCTAACATTGTATAAAAAGAGGCTTACATAGTTTAATATGCAGAATCTGAAAATATGACCATTTGTTTATCTGATAAATCAATTAATAGAAAGAACGATCAATTAGTCGTCCAAATAATCAGTTAATCTGCAGAATAATCAAATAATTGTCTAAATAATAAATTAAATAATAGATTAATCGTCTAAATTCTTGGTTAATCGTCTAATAAAATTTTTAATTTTTTCCAGAGATCATTGTGTTATTTTGGCTGTAAACCAGTTTCATTGGCTGGTTCTGGATGGTTGTTCTGGACCCGGCCGGTTCTGGAGGGGCCTACCCGGCGGGCGGCGGTCCGGGGCGGCGAGCTGCAGGGGTTGGTAGATGTAAACGGTGTTGGGAGGTAGGGAAGCTCTGGGGGTGGACAGGCTGCGTGTGACCAGCTCTCTGCTGCGGATCAGCGCCGAGCTGTCCATCTGTGAGGAAGAGGAGCAGGAGAGGAAGAGTTACACCTGGTTGCCATGGTGATGCAGTCGGGTTCAAAGCAGCGAGATTTAAGGAAGTCTGCTCTGATTGGAGGATTCAGACTGAGATGAAGAATGATTTTAGTCAGGCACATTCTGAGGCAGCTAAACAGATTAAACTGATACAGACAGAGAGAGAGAGAGAGAGAGAGAGAGAGAGAGACAGAGAGAGAGACAGAGAGAGAGAGAGAAAAAGAGAGAGAGAGAGACAGAGAGAGAGACAGAGAGAGAGACAGAGAGAGACAGAGAGAGAGACAGAGAGAGAGAGAGAGAGAGAGAGAGAGAGAGAGAGACAGAGAGAGAGACAGAGATCGGAAGAGCAAGAGAGAGACAGAGAGAGAGAGAGAGAGAGAAAGAGAGAAACAGAGAGAGAGAGTCCATTTATCTTCCAGGTAAAACCCCATAAAGCAGCGACAGTCTCCCTGTCTGACCAGTGAGGTTTAGCCTTTACTCCTCTCCAGTCTGGTTCCTGAACCTTTTGGGTTTTTTGGACTCACCTGAGCCTTCCTCAGCAGGTTGATGGTGAGCGCCAGCCAATCAGGACAGCAGGTCTCCAGCTCCAGGCTGATGAGGGCCAGGGCCAGCGCGGATCCCCTGAGCTGCAGATCAAATCAAACCCAGCGTCAGAAACCAGCCGCACACAGACAGGAAGCGGCGGCGGCGCCGGGCGTCCCACCTGCATGAGGGCGTGGTCAGCCAGGCAGGTGTAGAGGCGGCGGGTGAGGAGGGCCAGGTGCTGGGAGCGGTTCAACCCGACGGAGTCCAGGAAGCCGGAGCGAGACGACGTCGCCATCGCGTGGAACTGAGGCACAAATCACAGCTGTTCACATTTCCTGCCACCGGGTGGCACCGCTGAGCCGATTCAGAAACGACTCACCAATCGATCAAAATGAGGATCAATAGAGTCTCTGTCATCTACTTTAATCTATGAAATATAAACTGAATAATTCGAGTTACAACGTTTAATTTTCCTTCAATAAAGTATTTTTGATTTTCAATCAGAGACTAAAACAACTTTTACTCTCTAAAGAAACCAGAGAAAGAGATGAAATTTATTTTAGTAATCAATTAATCAACCAGTTATTTACAATATTAATCAGTTATTCCGCTCAAGTCGTTTTTAATGCAATATGAAAAAATGCAAATAAACAAATAATTCCAATTCCTTTTTTAAATTTTGCTGCCTGAACTGCAACAAGATTAATTTAGTGAATGGCTGATTTTCTGTAGATTAATTTATTGCATTAATTGATTAGTATTTAGATTAATGAAAACAACTAAAACACTAAATTATAATTTAACAAAAATCCTTGAATCTTTTCATAAATTGTTACTGAAATTATATTTCAAAGATTTTTCTGCCTTAAATGTTAAGAAAAGTCAGATTTATTCTTCCTCTATGTCAATAAGATTAGTTGATGATTATTACAATAATCGATTAATCGTTTCAGCTCTAAGTGTGTGTGTGTGTGTCACGTACGATGTGCAGGAAGTCCAGAGCGGTGGCGGTGTGCAGATCCCAGTCCAGTTTGTCCAGGATGAGTCTCTCCATCCTCAGGATCTCCGACGGAGAGCAGCCGCAGTTACTGGAGGCAGCCAGCTCCTTCAGAGAGGGAACACACTGAGACACACACACACACACACACACACACACAGTCAGCCTCTCCCTGACGTTCCTCCCAGCGGCGCTCACTCCCGGCGCTGAAGCCGTTTACCTCGTCCTCCTCGCAGGTCTTGGCAGCCAGGAAGAAGCAGGCGACGGCGATGCAGCGCAGGTACTTTGGACGGGCCTGAGAACAAATAATGAATCAATCGATCGATCGAGGAAAACACATGAAACCAGCCCTGATAAAATCTACAATCAGAATTAATATATATGTTGTTCTATATTTTCTGGGGACCCATTAAATGAAGTTTAATAACATGGAAAAGTTTCTGCTTTAAAACATCCAGAGTTTGTTTTCTTTCACTGATTCAACAGGAAAGTTGAGTTTTGAGCTGAATTACTAAAACAACTTTACTTATTGCTGATATTGTTTTGACTAAACGGAGATGCGTGTGCCTGGTGGCAGAACCAGAACCAGGTTGTGCTCCCGGCACCTTGATGGGAGCCAGGAAGCGGTCCAGGATGCTAACGGCTGACACCAGGGTCTCCGGGTAGAGCTGCAGCCGGCCGTGGAGCTCCGTCAGCCAGCGCACCGCCTCGTCCCGCTGCGCCGGGGAGACGTCTGTATCCTGAAACCAGGAAAACAGGTTACCATGACGACGGACACTTTCAAGGTCAGGCTTCAAACTTTTCCACTAGCGTGGAAAGTGTGGCTCGGGGGCCATTTGTGGTACCTTGAAATGATTTTGTTCGGCCGTTGGGTCACAAATCAAAAATGTTGAAAATTTGGAAAAGAAAACAGAAAATAGTTGAGATCCCAAAAAGTTAGAAAAATATTTTCTTAAAGCAACCTTTTAATGTTTGAATCTTTAAAGGATATACAGATTGTATTTTTTTGAGCAGGTAAAACTAGAGAAATTACAGTGAACCAAGTTTTGAATTTAATGACTTTTGTTGGCACCAGTAGCTGAGTTAAGGCGTGTCCAGGATCTGACAACACGTCTGAAACAAACAGGTGACGCCACAAAGCGCAGACAGGGTGAGACCAGCTGATTGTGCTGCAACACGCGCACACACACACACACACACACACACACCCTGTCAGCTGGTTTGTTGTGACTCAGTCTTTCTGCTGCTTTCTGAAAGTGTGTCACGCCTGAGAACAGCAGGTTTTATTTCTGTCGTTTTTGAAACGCCGAGTCGAAACGTCGCCCAGACTCACGTGACCATGGCAACCCAACAATTCGTCAACAATCGTTTCGCAACTTTAACCTCACGGTTTGGAAACACGTCACCTCAAGGAGACGGGAGAAAGCAAAGTTAAACACATTTTTAAGGATAAAATTCTCTGTGGTTGGTTGTTTTTTTATAAACCGGTGAATGAATAGACGGTATTTACGGTATTTAATAATAGAAAGTGGGTTGGAATGTTGATTGTGTTTCGCTTTCAATTCCTAAACCAACTCTATTTAAAAGGCACTTAAAAAAACATCAGAGCTGCACAAACAGAATGACTAAAACATAAATAAAGCACAAGTAGAAATAAAATACAAG
>CAEFZX010029084.1:0-43099 GCA_903066825.1 Alfaro cultratus
AATTAGCTGTTGCTATTGCACGATGATGCAAACATGGGACTGCTGCTTTGTTCAGTTTGTCTATGTCGATGTGTGTCCGTCCCTATCAAATAAACTTGAAATAAATAAAAAAAATAATTCAAAGGGTTTTTAAAAAATTATAGTTATTATAGGTTCAGTGACATTTTCTATTAAATGTGAACCAAAACACTTTTGAAATATGTTTTAGAAATATGTTTCTAAAACATGTTTTAGAAAGAGCAAATATCAGTGATAAGTACTTAATTTCTGTCAAAGTTTTTCCTCTTCATTCCTATAAATTAGTATGTTGAAATTGTGTGGAAAACAGAAGTTTGTAAATATAACACTATAGCAGTTGATTAATATGTTTCAGTGTTAAACCATCTAATAAATAGGAAAACGTTTTCTTAGGAATATGTAATTTTACTCACTGTTTTTTAGTATATTTTAGTGGAAAAAATGTTTTTACATTCCTGTCCTTTAGGTGGCACTGTAGATTACCATGGGTGTTTATGATGCATTTACGAAAGATCAGAAATGGTCATTGTAGACGTGCAAGTCAAAATCTGCAACAAGAAATTACGTCGAGCGGGCCAAATCGGAACTATTGCACAGAATTTCTGTATATTATGAATGAATGTTATTAAAATATATTTTAAAAGTTATTCCTTATTTAGAAAGCCATTTACTGAGTTTTCCTAATCTATTTAATTAACGTGGAAACACAGCAAAAAAAAGTTTAAAACATTCTTCATTGCAGCGTCAGTGTTTGAAATCATTCGAAGCTGATGTGATAAAAAATAAAACATTCTCTCATTGTAATACTTGTATTTACGAGTTGAATTTAGTAACCTTGAATGCAACACTCAAATATGACAATCTAGCGCATGCGTCTTGTCCTATTATAATGGGCTAACTGTTAGCGTTGTAAAAAAAATTACGTGGCAGGAATATTTCAATATGGAGGTAGCAGCATTAGTTGCCCTGACTTTATTATTAGGTGCTTTGGTTATTCTGGTCGCTTTAGCGGTGGGAAGAAGAAAAGAAGAGCTAAAGGAGGAAACTGAGCAGGCTGGGGAGAGTTCAGGTGAGAGAACCGCGGAGCTCATGTAGCCAGAGAATCGGCAGTGCTGACTGACTGCCAGCTTTATATGAGTCCGCTGAATGAGCACCCATTCATTCTTATATTCATTCACTATGTAAAATATTGGGATTTTGTGCTAAATATGAATCCTTAATTCTTAGAAATGTATCAAAAAGAAATAAACTTAACTTTCTGTCACCTGCTTCTAGCCAATAGTGAAATGTTTTATTAACGGACCAATGAGATCACAGCTTTCTGCTGCGTGAGAGCTCTTACTCATTCATGAAAAAGTTCAGAATGGCTGGTAGTGAATGTTCATTAAAACCTGTGTTTATGTAATAGAAAAGAATGTGCAATAAAACTCTTGTTTAAATATGATAAACTCCAACGTAATTCGTTGTAATTACCAGTGATTTATTTGGAAATCTGAGTTTAGAACAACAAATTCACAAACAAATTATTCATTAACTGATCTAAATTAGTCATAGCAGCCATTAAAAATGTCTCGCTGCACAACTTCTTGTGCTCTAGCTGAAGCTGCTGCTGCAAAGGGCCCGACTTCTAAGAAGCAGAAGCAAGAGAAGCAGCGGAGCCGCAAAGACAAACCAGCACAGCACAACTTCAGCCATCCTCTGCTGGCAGCTTCACTGAAGGTAAACCATCCGGATAAACCTCAAACACTAACAACAGGTGTTCTTTATTGTCATTATTTTTGTAGACCTAAACAAAAAGAAGGCTACATTGGTAGCAAAGCTCCCTACCCCACTAATTAGATTAATTATTTCAGCCCTAAATGTAACATACTATGCATGCGTTTAATTTTTGTATCTTGTGCTCCTCAGGGCCATAGCGGGAATGTGACAAGCCTGGATTTCAGCAGTAATGGGAAATACCTGGCGTCCTGCGCCGATGACCGCACCATCCGGATCTGGAGCATCAAGGACTTCCTGGAGCGGGAACACAAGTGTCTGAGAGCTAACGTGGAGCTGGATCATGCCACGTTGGTTCGCTTCAGCCCAGACTCCAGGTCTGCTTCTTTTTCCAGACTATAATAACTCACGTAAAGCAGGACATTCCTGCCTCTAACCTTTATATGCTGGAGCACCTTTGGAAAAAACACAATGGAAATGACAGCTCACTTCTACCTAGAGCTGTAAAGTTTGTTTTTAAACATGGTGAGGCATTTGCCTGTTTTATTAAAACAATTTACTGGAAGATAAATTGTCCCAGTAATTACTGTGATAAATAATAATGTTGTTTTTTTAGACTTGCATAATGATGCAAGTTCCTCTCAAAGACCAATAAACTTTAATTTTGTAAAGAACACTTCAACCAGAAGATATTTTAAATATCCAAAATTTAAAAAAAACAACAACCAAAAAAGTAATAAAAAACAAACAAACAAATAGAAATGCTCTCATAATCCCCGGTTTGTGAGAGCATTTCTTAGAACATTTCTGAGATTAATATAAAAATGACTTGAGATTTTTTTCTAGCAAATCTTCGACTTGAGGTGCTGCGGTGGCACAAGGGTAAAAGCACAACCCATGTACAGTGGCCATAGCCTCTGTACATGGCTGTACAGAGAGTATGGCATGGCTGAGTCCTGACCTGATGACCTTTGCCACATGTCTTCCCCCTCTCTCATTACCCATTTTCCTGTCTGACCACTCTCAAATAAAGTCCACTAGAGCCAATAAAACCTTAAAAAAAATAAGAACTTTGAACTGTTGTAGTTCAGAAATTTCCTTGTTTTTTCTAGAAAATTTCTGAAATTAAGTTTTTTTTGCCAAAAATGTACTCCTTTTTTTCTATCATCATTCAAACATGTTTGAATTCTTCACCGACGCCCCGTTTTATCCTCCAGGGCTTTCATCACCTGGCTCGCCAATGGAGATGCTATTCGTATCTTCAAGATGATCAAGAAGGATGACGGGACCTTCAGCTTCAAGGCCGCCTCTGAGGATTTCCCCCAGAAACACAAGGCCCCGATAGTTAACATCGGAATTGCGGAGACAGGTAAGGAACACATCAGAACACGTCACATTGTATTATTTTGTGATGGAGAGAACTGAATATGGAGACTTTTCCACTAATATGAGGCTCCTAATTGTTTCTCCTCTGCAGGTAAATACATCATGAGCGCCTCAACAGACACCACCATCCTGATCTGGGACCTGAAGGGAGAGCTCCTGGCCTCCATCAACACCAATCAGATGACCAATTCTTATGCATCTGTCTCCCCCTGCGGCAGGTCAGGCTCAACACAACAACAAACACTTGAAACATTTACTGCAGCACTTGGTTAGAATTCTGGTGCTCACTATGGAGAACCAAAACTTGGTGATTCCATCTTCTCCCTGCCCTCATCCTCAGGTTTGTAGCATCCTGCGGCTTCACTCCAGACGTGAAAGTTTGGGAAGTTTGCTTTGGAAAAGGAGGAGAGTTCAGAGAGGTAGCCAGAGCATTCGACCTGAAGGGCCACTCTGCAGGAGTTCATGCATTTGATTTTTCCAATGACTCTCACAGGTAATAAGTGTTTGTAATTAGGATCTTTGCATTGTTGGATAAGATAAATAATGCAGCATTTATAAAAAACACATTTTCTTTTTTTTTTATCACAATTTTTCTTTCTATATCAATATATTGATAGTAAGTTACTTTAAGGGGGAAGTGTTATGATTGAGGCCGCAATCATGGGAGGCGCTAACATAATATGTTATAAAGTTCACCCCTCATTAAAAACATACCTAGAGTTCTGCTTTAATTCTTCCATGCATGTTTCAAAGGGAATTGCTTTATGCAAAATTCAGATGTTTTTGCATTTCTATTTAGGTCTCAACTGCTTCTAAAAACAGCTCAAGCACTTAACAAACACCCAACTAGTTTTGGCAATAATGTTATTGATGTCTGGAAAATGAGCCGTTTCAAAAACCTTCAGAATGTGACTTCCCAAGTTACCTGGCTCTGCTCCTCTTCTGGCAACCCAAATTGAGGCTGTAAAACAGCTCATTCTGAAAGGAGCTCAAATGGGCAGAATTGAACAAACTTAATTCTTATCTAAAAAATATTTTGTGTAAAAAAAAAAAAAAATAAAAAAAAAATTATTAAAAATGTAATGAACATGTTATGTACAGCCCATAGACCAATCCTAACCTGTTCAAGGAAGCATAAATAAGAAAAGGTGTCTAAAAAGTTTAGCAACCAACTTTGTTTTTCTTTTTCTGATCAGAATGGTGACTGTGTCTAAAGACGGAACGTGGAAGTTGTGGAACACAGATGTGGAGTACAAGAAGCAGCAAGACCCATACCTCCTCAGGACAGTGCCCTGCTCCTCCTCAGATGGCAGCAGGGCGGCCTTGTCTCCAGATGGCCGGGTGGTCGCCATCAGCGACGGCTGCAACGTGGCAATGTTCGACGCAACCACCGGGAAGCTGGAGGAGGAACTTCGCGGCGTCCACAGCCAGGGGATCACCGACCTTAGATTTGACATCAACAGCCGCTTCCTGGCATGTAGCGGAGACAAGGCCATCCGTGTGTTTCACAATGCGCCGGGTTACCGGGCGGCCATCAGGGACATGCAGGACATGCTGAAGAAGGCTCAGAACGAGGCCATGAAGCAGAGACTCCAGCAGCAGATCAGAGAGGCTCAGAGCGCTCTGGACGCTGCGCTAGCTGCTCCCGTTGAGTGAATCAATGCACAAAGGGCCACATAAGTTCTTTTTCTGTCAAGAAAATATTCTAATCTGCATGCGGTTTTAATAAAATTATGTTTTTATGGAAGGATTAAAGGCAATGTGTTCAAACATAGTACTGTGTTAATAATTTCTTGGTAAGCATCAAAATAATGACAAAAATAGCATAATTTACTGAGATTAGAGCAATTTTGTAGATTAATTAAATTTTTGAAGATTTAATTTTTGGAAAATCTGGATTTATTTTTTTCACCAACACGCTCCTTGGATTCCCATAGTTCAGTGATGAATATAAATATTGATAAATCACTATAGTGATACGTACATTTATGCACATCCATATGCATAAATCACTAGAAGTGCATAAATACAATGATTTACAATGGCGTATTAGGGACATTGTATAAAAAGTACATTTCCAACAAAAGACTCAAAATTGTTGAGATAAAACATGGAAATTTCAGTTTCAAAGGTTGAACATTTTAAACTTTTGAAACTCAGAAATATCTTGGGTTTTTTACTGAAAATGTCTGAGATTCATAAAAAAAATTCTTAAAACTGAAATTTCCCTGTTTTTTCTAGACAATTTAAATTCAAAATTTCTGAGTTTTGTGGGCAGAAATGTACTCTTCCTTTGTTTTCTATCTGCAGTGGCCCTAATATGTTGACGTACAAAGATTATGTCTAACTCCACCTTTTTTTTTATTTTTTTTTTAAATAAACTTCATTCAATTCAGAAAACAACAGTACAATTGTACAATAAACATAACTCAGAATGACAATAATAATAATTATAATTTGCCAGGGGGTGCATGAAATAAAGTAAGCAGACAAGAAAGCGAGAGTCAAAAGTCAAAATAAAAAATTGTGATATGTGTGCCAGACGTTACAATGCATAACATAAAAGATAATCCAAAATTCCAAATTGATTACAAGCCCATATTGTTGATTCTGCTTTTTTATTGGTGGAGGATTGAATTGTTAATAAATAATATTTAAGTTCGATCAGAAAAACTGAAAAATTTGGTGTTTTCTTCATAAATTTGCATTTATGTAGGTGAAATTTAGCTTTAATAATTATTAAATTGATAATAAGACTCTTCATATTCATTCCTCCATTTTATTGAAATCCAAATAAGACATTTTCCCAATATAACTGAAAACCTGCTGGTATTTTGGAATCAACAAAGTTACAATGTCTAACTCCACCTGTGCGCCGCGCAGTTACATGTGATGACGTGTATATGATGCACACCCCACACTGACTCGACCCGGATGTGGTTCTGGTTCTTGCTGCACGTTGTAGAGCAGCATGACCAGCAGCCCGTGCTGGATGTGAGCTGATGTCTGTGGAAATGATGGAGGTTTCGGTGAGTCCAGCTGAGCCGCTCCGGCCGGCTGGGATTCTACAACAGAACCGGGTCTTCCTCGACTTCTTCTGGGACCTGGCCAACCCGGACCAGGAGGTCCGGCTGAAGGCGGTGCAGAACTTGATCCAGTACCTGAAAACAGAAAACAAGGTGAGACACCCAGCATGTCCTCTAGGACAGTTTTCAAACTTCGTCGCTGTTGAAATGATGAAACTATTCAGTCTGAAAAGCCGCCGGATAAACATTAACCATCTCTATAAATAGTGATGTAGTTAAATGTTAACAGGAAGGAAAATCGATGTTTTATCACGATATTTTGTGGTACTATTGATGAAAGTGGCTATAAGAACTATTTCTAGTTGTATGTCTGCAGCAGTAACACGGTCCCCCTGCTAACACATAATACTCTTGAAAAACATTTCCATTTGTTATGTGCTGCTTTTGAACGCCAGTCAATCCCATAAAGAAGTGAGTTTTATATCAGTACTACAAATTATAATTGGATTTAGTCATGTTTTCAAATTTATTGATTCTTTCATTTAGGCCTGTCTTGATAATAAATTTTGCTGGATGATGAATTGTCCCAGAAATAATTTTGATAAACAATAAAATTTTTGCTTTTAATAACGATTTTCAATTAATATAATGATAATAGCATAAAAATATAAATTTGCCCTTTCAAAGACTAGAAAACTTTAATTTTGTACAGAACACTCCACAGTAGGACTGAAAGACATTTTAAATATACAAAATAAAACAACCACCAAAAACATTAAATAAACAAATAAAGGAAATTACAACCTACCTTGTGACGCCATAAATACATTTATTTATAAATTTATGCTTTAAAATTTATTTATGAATAAATTTAAACCATAAATAAAATTATTTTTCAAATAAATATCATCTAAATGGAAATTATTAAGCTTTTTGAACTTATCATGTGATCAATCGATTAATTGCTTATTGCAACAGGCTTACATTCTTTCAACAAACAGTGCAGAAAATATTGAAACTAACTATCCTGTCAGTACGGACAGTGTGGGGGTTTTCACAACAAATGGAATTTACTGTGACAACAACTAATCAAAATTATCATTACGATCATCAAAACATTTAGCACACTAAATGATAAACAATACAATAAATGTTCATGACCCAAAAAATACAGGCATTATGAAAATTCAATTAATAAAATTGATTTGCTTGTTTGTTTTGGACAGCATTTCATATAACAGAGATTTAAATCTAAAAATGAAGAAAGGTAAAATTGTTCAAAGAGTAATTGTGAAGTCAGGAGTAAATGAAGATATCCTGGTTGCTGTTTGTGCTGCAGGCTGATGAGCTGGAATACACATTTAAAAGGCTGGTGGACGGCCTGGCTCACACCCGGGAGACGGCCCGACCCGGGTTCAGCCTGGCTCTGGGACAGGTGAGTGGACCGCCGGCCTGAGTCCGGTGGTACAAAAAGGAAATTGATACAATTCTGTTAATTTTCCAACTATAAAACTGCTAAAGATTGATCAAATTTAGAGACAAAACTAAGAAAATCAATTTAAATCTTAGAGATTAGGAGAAAGTAAAGAGTCAAACCTATGAGTTTTCTTCTCCCTAAGGTGTTGAGTGCCTTTGAAGACATTTCCCTGCAGAGCATACTTGACAGAATCAAAGAAAAACACAACTTACAGGCTGTGAAAAGGGTACATTTTGATCTTTTGGACTTCATTTAGCACAGAAACATCCATTTAAAGGGTGTTTAAACGCCTCAACCTTGTTTTTGCTCTCTAGAAACTTGCCAGAAATGCCATGTTTGGGAATCTGTTTGGCGTCATTGCCCTCCATCAGTCGGGACGCCTCGTCAAAGTAAGTCTGCTTCTTAGTTTGTCCATGAAAGGATATAAAGTCAAATTAACACAAGAATAAAGTGGTAATATTACGAGAATATTCAAAATAATACAAGAATAAAGTAGTGACAATACTTTATTCTCATAAAAAAAAATGTTATTAGTGTGGCCTTACTATTCCATCATAATTAAAACATTTGTTGGATCATTTTTTATTTTTTTGTCCTTTCTTACCGTATCTTCTCTCCAACTCTGAGGCGCCCCCTTCAGGCCCTGACTTTGTAAAACACTGATTTAGCCAGTATATCCAAAAGCTTTTGAGCTTGTTTACTTTACTGTGCAGGAACCCCAGGTGGTGCTGGGATGCGTGCAGCTCCTTCAGTGTTTGATCCAGCACAAGCAGCACCTGAAGGACCTGCCCAGCAAAACCATGACCGACATCCTCACTGAGGTAACCGTAACAGCTTCACCGTCCCACCACTGTGACCCGTCGTCCTTCTTTAAGCCGCTGTTTTCTGGGCCCACAGATACCGGAGGAGGTGTTTGAGGTGGTTCTGCTGAGCGCTCTGGAGGCCGACCTGGCGTCGGCCTTCAGGACCCCGGAGCAGATGCAGCTGCTGCTGGTGGCGCTGCAACACTTCCCGCATGCCCTGAAACCCAAGAAGCTAAAGAAGCTGCTGGACTCTTCCACCATCATCAACGCAGACAACATCCCAAAGTGAGAACATGCTCCACAACTCACAGCACAGCCATTAGTTAATCTGCACCGCTGCATTTTATTTTGAATTATGTTTTGAAATCTAGAATATAGGGCTGGGCAATAAATCAATGACGATGTCTATCATGATAGACACGTGATCAGTATCAATAGGTAATATGTCTGATAGAATATTCAAAAATTTTACTGAACTCTGATCCAGCACCGCACAGCATTCTGGGGGATGTATGCAGAGGAAAGGCTTTAGCTACTCAACCTCTCATGGTGAGCTAAGCAAGATTGGTGGTATCAAGTAACTCACTCAGTCACCCTTTGGTTACTTAGCAACTGATTCACTCTTTGATTACCTAGCAACAACCTGTTGAGTAATTGGCACAGCAGCAGATTAGGGTTTCACCGCTGTGCCTCATAACTCTTTAAAGGTAAACAGCAATAATGTAGAGGGAAAGAAAAAAAATAGTACAATAGCTTGAGGATAAAACAGGAAAGTTTACGTAACCAGTTGTCAGTATTCCAGATATTTAAAACAAAAAAATTAATCATTAATAATCTATATCAACTGATATGGAACCTTTAAATTGTGATATGTTTCTCAGCCATATCGTCCAGCCCTAATTGAAGACTTTTTTTTTTTTTTTAAATTTATAGATACAGTAGCTTATGGTCAAAGGTTTCCATCTCAATCCAAAACAACATAAGGGATGGACCAAAGCAATCAGCCAAATTTCCCCTGTTTTGCTCTGATCGGTAATCAGCTGTTAAATCCTGAAAAATGTCAAAACTAAAAGGAAACACATTTTGTTTTAGTTTATAAGTGTGTCAACAAACAGTATTTTCTTTTGGTGCACTTTGTTTTGAGATTAGTAAAGAAAATTTGACGTATAAGTGGAGATAGTCTTGTAATTCCTTCATTTTTTTTTCCATTGAAAAACTGCCTCCATCAAGGAACTTGAGAACCTCAGAAATTTCAATGTATTTTTCTTATTTCAAATGGTTTTATTAGAGCCAGTTAAACAAATAAAAAAATATAATTCTTAAGCCGCTGTTTTCTGGGCCCACAGATACCGGAGGAGGTGTTTGAGGTGGTTCTGCTGAACATAGACACCCTCTGATGCTCTTAACAATGTAATACTGACAAAATGGTGCATCAGAAAAATATTCAGTACACCAGTTTCAGCCCTTTTTGTTGCCTTTTAAACAAAACAAAAAAGGTTAAAATTCAAAATGTAACTAGAGAACAAAATCAACACATCTCAGCTCCAAGTTTTTTTCTTAAAAATTTCTGCAATTAATCTCAAAATTTCTCCTTTTTTTTCTATCTGCAACGACCCTACTATACTTCTTAAGTAAAATTAGTTCTAATTGAAATCAGTTCATTTACTCATGTTTATCTTCCATCTGGCAGGCTAGTGGAGGTGTTGAAGATGGCGGCCAGCTCAGTGAAGAAGGAGCGTGTCCTCCCCTCTGTGGCCCTGGACTTGCTGAAGCTCTCCCTGAAGGAAGACAGTTTCCAGCTGTTCTGGGACAAAGCCGTCACTGAGGGAATGTTCAAGGAGCCGTCCGGACCGACACAGTGAGTCTATAACTGACAGCTGCTAAACCGTCACTTGTTGGGATGGTTTGCTTTGATATGAGGCAGTTGATGAAAAGAGAAATTTACTCCTACTAACCAGCTATATTTAACATTTAACTTTTTATTCAGTCTTTATGTTTTCAACTCTGTAGGCATCACTTTTCCTCTTTTTCTTCCAGTTATTTTCAGTCTACTGACATATTTTCTTGTTGTGTAGTTACTTGAGCTACCGTCTGCTGGGCAGTGCCCTGCCTCTGCTGTCCTTATCCCAACTAAAGGAGGTTTTATCTGGAGAGGTGATGATGCACTATGGCGGACACGTAGTTTCAGCCCAGGTCAGTCTCAGTTTCAGATTTCCTTCAAGTATTTATGAGGAAAAATGTAAGTTAACATATTCTAACATAATATGGTGAAGAAGAGTTGAACCTTGTTTCAAATTCAAAAATACTTGTATTAATCCGAACGGAAAATTAAATGTTTTCGTAACTCATATTATTCCAGGTTGTTCATAGTTGTTGTAGATACTGATAGCTGTGAGAATTACTACAGACGGCTACAGAATTTCCTTAAGCAGTCTGTATTGCAGCTGTTGTGATGACACAAAACCCACCCATAAGGACCAGGGTTGGGATACACAGAACGGAACCAGCCTTCTTTATGAGTTTTTTTTAATTAATTAATTTTTTTATCTTTTTAAATTCCTGGTTCTGGTGCTGCTACCCCAACAAATGTTGGTAGAAGAGATTATACTCTCCACAACAGGCTTGTACAAGATATGCACCATCTTGCAAATGTGGATACTGTAAACTAATTCGGTCAATAGCTAAACTGAAGCTGATTTGTTAATGGTGCTATCTGAGGCTAAGACTAGTTAAAGTGAAGCTCAGTTATTACAGCGAGTGCACTATGATTCTTAGTTGATTCTTAGTTACTGCATTCCCTCCCTTTCTTTCTCTGCTCTTTTCTGTCCAAGAACTGTCAAACGAAGCCTAGCAGTAGTAAAAAATATTCTAAAAATTCTTGCTAATAATTTGTTTCATAATCATTTCAGCTAGCACAAGCAAGCATCCTGTTTTAACATGGTACTAAAAGAACATACTACATTCAAATTTGCTAATATTCTGTGATTAGCTAAGATACTAATAATAGCATGTAGCTTTGGATACAATAATGCAAACTATGTTCTATGCTAACAACCTACAAAGTGCTAATATTAGTTATAAAAATCTAATGTTTTAAGTTAGCTAGTATTACTGACATTAGCTACCATGTTAACAACACGCTAGCACAGGTTACAGCAGAGAAAACTCATGCAAACATCAGTATGTTAGCTATTAATACCAAACATTATCGACTATTATTGGGTTACTGTGCTCGTTGCTTAGTTTGCCTCTATTGGCATGTTATCTTGACCATTATATGTTACAATGAGCATTTTAGCTTTAAATAGGTGACATTACCTGCTATGCTGAAGCTAGCTGGTGTGCTGTTGTCAGCTAAATGTTTATGAAAAAAGCCAATAATCTGAAATACCACAAATCCCGGCCGATACATACAATTGCAGAAGCTGTTAGATGCTAACGTACAAAAAATATTTGCATCAAAAGCATCTTAAGAGTGAATTTTTACGGAGCCCTCCAGAAAACATGGGGGAAAAAATTTCTTTTGCGGTACCTTGCAATATGCTTACTACAATATTTGATGGTCTATTTTGTATGCAGTCACAAATGTGAAATTAATATTTCAAATATATACATATTTAAAGAGCATAAATGTGTGGGAAATGGTGGTATAGAGTTCCGCACTGGTTAACTCGGGGAATCTCATCTGTCCGATGCGTGTGTCAATCATCTCCAGGCCACTTCTTAGATTTAACCCATTTTGATTATCATGCTTCAAACTTTACAAGGACTGCGACACAGACTGACCAGGACAAACAATTCACAAGTGCCAACGATCAATGACACCAAAACACGGTCAACAGAAATTATGACCACCTCGCGCACCCACTTCCTCAGACACACAAAGCCAATGAGCTTCAATTCATACTTGATGACGTCACGGCCACATCGACACACCCACCACCAAGTGTCAAAGCTGCGTGCTCCTGTCATATCAATAATTACTTATTTCATTCATATGGCTCTTATAGAACCTCAGTGAAAATGTGTTTATTGTTATTAACTCTTTGATGCAAAAAAGTATTGAAACTCGATTTATTCGCTGCATGTTTATGTCTGTTTGTGTAAGGTTGAGATGGAAGTTCACATGAAAACGGCCCTTTACCATTCAGACTACCAGGACAGTAGAGATACAAAACTGTCTCATTACCCCGCGATAATAACTCAGAAATAGTCCAGATAGTTTGGATGTATTTTTATTTCTTTCCTACTTACAGAAAGTTTCTGTTTATAGGTTTGTGGTGCTTTTCACATCCAGCTGGATGATCAGAATCCCTGATTTTTCTCCCCAGAAACCGGACCGCTTTAAACTGGCCCCAGAAATGGACACCTACGTGTCAGACTTCCTGCAGGGCTGTCAGGACTCTGACAAACAGCTGGCGGTCATGGTGAGCTTCTCCTCACTGACCAACAACGGTTACCCCGTGGTGCCGTCAGTGTGGCGGGTGGTGCAGCACCTGGAGCCGGCGGCTCTGCGGCGCTACGTGGACTGGCTTAAAGGGACGTTCCTGCAGCCTCAGCCGGACCGCCTGCTGGACTTCAGCACATTCAAGCAGAAAGACAAGAGCAAAGAGCAGTGAGCGTTTATTCAAACGTGGATGTGTTAGATAATATCTCTCTCTTCTTGTGATTACTCTTATGTTCTCTCGTTTAGGAAAGAGAGCTCGATATTCCGCCTGAGGAAGTGGATCTTCGCTCGCCTCGCCTCGATCATCGACAACCAGCAAGTGAAGAAGCATGAGGATCTTATTATGGATGTGGCCAGGTGGGACCAGCATTTTAGGCTACATGCACACAGCAAACAAATGCCATCCACATCCATTTATTTTGACCATATTCAACCAACTTTTTTACTGCAGTCTGAACCGCCAAATTCCAGTCTTTTCTCCCCTCCCCCCAAAAAATCAGATCTGTGCCACTTCTATATGTGGAACTAATTCGGACACATAACGATTTTTTTCAAAGCACTTGCACTCTGAACAGTCATATTATTTTTATCCAGCTTTTATGCTATTGATATGAGACATGTCATAATTAGTGGTGGGCACTTGTCGTTTATCATTTATCGTGGATAAATGATAAAAAAAATGCTTTTGATTTATTGTTGTCTCAATAAATTTCCATTAACGATGTTAAACAAAAAACAAAACCATCATCAAGAAAGTTTTTATCCTTTCACTGTTTTTTCCACAAGAGCATCAATAAATATCAGCTAATTTGAAAATATGAGTAAATGTGTGCAGTTTAGTGATATAAATCAAAGTGGTGTCCAGAGGAAGCCAATTTAAAATGGTTTTCATGCCGATTGTTGTTCCATGTGTTCACAACCACAGGACTAACTACAAGACACATAAATAATTTTTCATCATCATTTTTATTGTTACCACAATCGCTACCCTGGACTCTTTTTGGGAGAAATTATCTCAAATGATCCTTAAACCAAGTTAGAATCATCATTTCCAATGTATTAAAGCCAAATAAGTGATAACATTGTTTTGGAACAAAAGAGAAATAGTTTACCATTACCACGGGCTAATTTTACCATTGGAGTCAATCCTAAACAAATGCCGTTATTAGTTGTGCCTTTGTTTTATTAGCTTCCTTCATCTTGTTATGATCTTGTGACAATACTGTCGGCTCCCATTGCTGAAGAACTTGATCTACACATTATTACTTCTGTAAACGATGCACTCTGTGCGATGTGAATGTTCTTCTTCTGCGCATGCTTACACCGTTCATACAAAAGTCTCATTGAGGTCAACTTTATAATTATTAGTATGAACAACCATGCAAAAACAGATCTGATTTCAGCAAAATATCCAAATTGAGCATCAAAATGTAGCTCCTAGCCAGCAACGTTCAGGTCCTCTATAAAGCTGAAGAGAATCTGAGTTTGTTTCGTCTCTTTTTCCAGGTTTGTCTTTTTCCATGCTTTCTTCAGCACCAAGAAAGCTACTGTCTCGGATATTGCAGAGACGTGCGGAAATCTTTCCATCCCACTGGATGACGAAACCAGAGGAGCCCTTGTTAATTCATTCTTTGGGTTAGACACTTTTTTTCCCAACATTTATTTATTTCAGTATTTTTGTTTTTATGAAACCAACAAGAAGGAAATGTTTATCTCGGAGTAACGTCGGAGAATGATTTTGCTTTCAAGAAAAGCATTAATTTATGTTCCTTACTGTTTGCATGTTAACCGGCACCAATACAAGGAAAGCAGCAATTAGGGCTGAAAAGATTAATTGTAATTATTTGGATTACTGAAAAGATCCTCAACTAATTTAGTATTTGATTATTGGCTACTAGAATGTACAGACTCAAAAAGTCAATTTGCAGAAAGAATGACACACTCAGAGCAGTATTTAGGCCAAAACTGTACAAAAAATATAATTTTTACATTTAAGATGGAAAAAAAACCTTTGTAAATATGTTCTACCCAGAACTTAAGTGGAATAGTTTTTGCTTCATTTGTATGGGGGAATTTTTCTGCCATAAATTGAGAGCACACATTTTCAGCCTGCAACCTGCACCACCCAGTGGATGTAGGAAGTTGGTTGGGTGAACAAACTCCTGCCTAATATCAGAAGGCTGTTGGTGATCAGTAGCACACAGCTTTCTGCTCCATGTTAATGTAGCATGAGGCTGTTGTTTCTCCCTACATCCAGTGGGTGGTGCAGGTTGCTACAATCGACAGTAGCCACACAGGATCACCTGCTAGAAGGAAACAAAGGCACTCAGTGCAACACTTTCATTCTATTGGCTGAGAGGTTGTCAGGCAATGGTGCATTTTTGTTCCAGAACCAAGCAGAAAATGTTTCGTAATCGAGCAGAGAGGTCTGCAACAGCTTGAGGAGAAAGATTTGAGTACAAGCATTACAAGTTTTGAGAAGAAAGACATGAAGTCCTGCTTTCAAAATAAAAATGTTAACAAAAGTATTAAAAGTTTTGAGAACAAAAGACATGAAATCCTGCTTTCAGCCTGAAAATGTGTTCTCTCGATTTATGGCAGAGAAATTCCCCCATACCTTTTGCTTTCCCATTTTTAGTTAGTTAATCCAAAAAATATTCAACTGATCAGCCCTGCATTCTATTTGGTTAAAGGAAAAATCTGCAGAATGTGTCTTTTTTAAAAAATTTTTTACCTGAATAAATGATTAATCATCAGAATAAACATTTGTGCAGATTATGCACCTACTGCAAAAACACATGAAATATGTCATTTTAGTTTTAGCAACATGGTGTAATTTAACTGAATAAGTTGCATCTGTCTCCAGCTGCTGCATTGACACTTGGCAGGAATGTCAACACATTTTCTTGCTGGCTTTAGCAAAACAATTTAATGTCACATTAAAACTTCTGCTGCTAAAACAAGAAACAATAATCCTCTAATATATATTAAAAGATGCAAATAAATTAAACAAAATTCAATTGCTTTTTCAAATATGAAATAATAATTGTATTACCTACAGTGCAGTAACTTGATTCTTTAGTGAACACTTGATCATTTGGAGCAAAGGATGCATCTGCAGCTAAAAAAGATTTTAAAATCAAAGTGTGAAAAGCTCAGCCCTTTCTGCTTGACTTAACATCAGTACAGTGTAGGGCTGAACTATTGATTATTTTTTACATTAATTGATTAATAATTAGATATAAAAAGGTGCTTGATGGGATTTTATTTTTACAGAATTTGAACCATGTGAACCTAAAACTGCCACCCAGGGTTTTTTTCTCTTGAATACAAAATGTTAATATTTTTTGTACAGTTTTTACTTAATTACTGCTCTTGAGTGTGTCATTCTTGCCTCTTTTTGAATATGTATGCTCCAGATAGTCATTACTTGATTGCTAAATTAGTTGACTGTTATTTCAGTAATTGATTGATCACAATTAATCTGATTAATTGTTTCAGCCCTACTAATTTTGTTGCCAATTTTAAGCAAAGTTTGCTAAACAAGTGTCAGATGGCTGAGTGAGTCTCTTTTTTTTGTCCAAAGGAAGGTAAACATACGTTTTTCTATCTTCCATCCAGGCTTCTCATGTCCTTGCACCACATGCCACTCATCGACGACAGCGCAGCTGTCAATCAGAAGCGATCTGTTGGTGTAACGGCAGATGGCACCATGTGGATCTACCACCTGGTCCAGTATGCTCAGCTGCTGCTCAGCCATCCCAAACACGTCCAAAGCGTCCAACCGTTCAGCGCTGAGCAAAAACAGGCCTGGGACGGGTAGGACAGAGAAGAATGATGCCTTATTTTACATGCCTGATCAATTACAGTTTAAAGAAAATGTTTTTTTTTTGTTTGGTTGTCAGCATGCTGGAGTCAGTGGCGAATTTGAAAAGAAAAGCAAAGAAAGGCCTGATGACAGAGAGCTCTGCGTTCCAGCAGCTCTTCCTGCTGATCGGCATTCTCCTCTTCAAGGTAAAAGCAGCGTTTTGAGGATTAATAACTGTGCTTCCATTGAACCTATAATTGTAATTACGAAAAAAAAAACTGCTTAATGGAAACATAAAAATTTTGCAAAAACTCACGCCATTCGATAAAATGCTTTTTGCTAGGGTGACGTGGTTTTTCGGTTGTATAAAAGTTTGTGTATTGCACAAAACTGCAATGGAAACTATTTTTTCGTATCACTAGTCACATGATCAACACCCGGATGTTACTACTGGTGGAAAAGAGGAAGGAGATAACAGGAAGTAGTAGGAGGATTATGGCGCAGCATGTTTTTTTAAAAACTTATTCACATGATTAATAAGAAATGGAAATGTTTTTTCCATTTCTTCAATGGAAAAAACACATAAATTGTTTGTTTATTTTTTGACGAATATTGAATATGGAATATTGATAAAGTTTTGAGCACTTTTGTAATGGAAATGCTGCTGCAGGAGAGGATTTCTGCAGCTCTTAGAGTCCAGATGTTTAATTTGAATTTCTCTGTCCTGAAGGCTCCAGATGAGGTGCTGGACATCATGAAGGACCTGCAGAGCTGCATTGATAAAGCCCAGGAGAAGAAAACCAACAAGAAGAAGAAACAACAAGGTGAGGCTGCGCAACTCCGATTTAAATATTCAGCACCGACCTTCAGAATAATGATTAACTCCACCTGTAACATGAACATGTTGCAGCGATGGAGAAGGAGGAGCCAGAGTGGGTGGAGGTGATGGTCGACATCCTGCTGTCCCTTCTGTCCCAGCAGAGCCGACACATCAGGCAGGTCTGCAGGATGGTCTTCAGCTCCATCTGCCCCCACGTAACTGCAGCAGCACTCACTGCCATCATAGACGTGAGTAATCAGTCCAAACTGGATTTTAAACCTGTACATTTTCAGGAAGTAACATGTTCATTATTTTATTTGATTAATTTTCCCACAATTACTTATATTTGTTTCTGTCCTTCTTGGCTGAAGCATCTTGATTTTAAATGTTACTTCTGTGACATCTTTGATGGAGGTTGTGGGATTTATTGAGAAACTTTCATTGAAAATGGGAATGCAAGTTATGAATTGAGTTCATCTAAAATTGATTTTTATTGATCGACTAATGATAAATTAAGAGGCCATTTGTCTCTTGTATCCACCATCTTTACATAACACATATTTTTCACAATATGCTGGATTTAAAAAATGTATTACATTTCAACTTTATTTTGTCGGCTGTAATAAATGCTGACTGAATAAACAGAAGCTCCTTCTTTTGTCTGTAACTACGTCCTACCACATCAGTAATTTTTAATAAGTTGACGCTGCTCCACCATAAGCCTGAATGAGCGTTATTAAGGTGGAACTTAAGGAGATTGTAGTGTTTTATATTTCAAAACAGAACTGCATGAATTACATTTTGCATCTGACAACGGACACTGCATGCCAATATTTAGCTATAACTGAATTATTAGAAAAAAAAGTTAAAGACAATTAATTTTGATAAATCATCAATTGTCAACTAATTTAGTAATTAATTAATTGCTAGATGAAGTATGCAGAATCAATAAAGGGCATTTGCTGAAAACAAAAATATTCCGAGCATGTTTAAGACATGTTTTTGTCTTAAAATTGCATGTTTTTAAGACAAAAACATGCAATTTGTTTTGATCTAAAATACATGTTGCACTTAAGAAACAAATATTTTTGTCTGCATATATTTCATAACTAATTGAAACACCTGAAGAGGCATAGCTTTAGCTTTACATGGTTGAAGTTCACAAAGGATTGCTATGTTGTTGCATCATAGGCAATAAACTCTTTATTTTATATTTATATCATAAATTAATTTATTTGTTTGTTTGCATCTTTTAATGTATTTCTAATATTATATTAAAAAAAAAGCCTTAAATGAAGATATGGAGCATTTGCCACTTAGTCATCAGAATAATCAATAAATGAATCAATAACTACTGTAAGACCATTTTTAGTTGCAGCCCTAGAAAATTGAAGAAAAAGGTCAAAATTTTAGTCTGATGCAAAAAAACTGCTTGTGTGAATATTTTCAGGAAGTGTTGCTGTGCTTTTCTGAAAGGTCTTGGACCCAGACAAGGAAGATGAGGAAGACAGCGCGGTAGTCGTCACTGACGACGGAAACAAAATACAAAAGAAACTGAAGGATGATGATGACGAGGAACAAGATGAAGACATGGAGGTTACAGACTTTCCCTCTTTGGTAGTTTCACACAGTTTACAGATTTAGAGGCTGATTTTACAAAAATATTTTATGGCTAGGATGATGAGTCAGAAGATGGCTCTGATGAGGAGAGTGAGGGTGAGGAGGAGGAAAAAGAGATGGAGGAGGGAGAAGTGGACCAAAACTTTCGCCTTGAGCTGATGAAGGTCCTGCAGCAGCAGAACGCTCTGGTGAGTGATCCAGTCGGCACCTCCTGCCTGGTTCCAAGTCTAAACCTCTTCAGCTTATTTTAGTAATAATATGCGGCTTATTTAGGCCACAGAGGAGGACGCCAGCAGTGATGAGGATCTGGATGATGAAGCCATGATGCAGCTCGATAAGAGCCTGTCGGCGCTGTTCTCAGAACAAAAGAAGAAGATTGAGGCAAAGAAAAATGAGAAGATGAAGCTGCAGAAAGAGAGGGGTCTGGTCCGGGACTTTAAGATTAAGGTAACTTACCCTCAGCTAGAGCTGGCCAAGATGGCTTAAAAATAAAATCTCCAATCTTTTTTATACCATATCTTCGAGAACCAAAGATCAATAATGTACAATTTTCTTACATTATTTTGCCATTATCATTGTATTACTAGAAAATTGTCTCAAAGCAATAACATTATTGTTTATTGCAATAACTTCTGTGACAATTTATCGTCCATAATTTTTTTTTTGTTTTGTTTTGTGACAGACTTACTCATAATATTACAACTTTATTCTGGTAATCTTAAGACTGTATTCTCATTTTATTTTGACTGTTGTTGTGTCAATTATATTTAGCAAAGAGTGAGGAAAAACTGTTTCAAGAACCAGAGTATGAATATATATTTATTGGTATTTATTTGAAGGCTCTGTGCATTTGAAGACTCTGCTCACTGAACACAGGAGAAAAAGAGCTTCAAGCAGAACACAACACACAGTTTTGTAGAAAAAGTTTCTAAATGTGCCTTAAACTAATGGTGGTAGAGGGTCGCACTATTCCCTGAGTTAACCCTGAGTTAACTCTGAGTTAACCCTGAGTTAACCCTGAGTTAACCCTGAGTTAACCCTGAGCACTGGGTTAACTCAGGGTTAACTCTGATTCCCTGAGTTAACCCTGAGTTAACCCTGAGTTAACCCTGAGTTAACCCTGAGTTAACCCAGTGCTCAGGGTTAACTCAGGTTCCCTGAGTTAACCCTGAGCACTGGGTTAACTCAGGGAATCTCATCTGTTCGATGCATTTCAATCAACTCTAAGTCACTTCTTTGTTCTTTCAATTATCAGTTTATTCCATTTTAGATTGTCATACTTCAAACTTTGCAAGGACTGAAACACAGACTGACCAGGCCAAACAATGCATCAGTGCCAACAATCAATGGCACTACAACACTGTCAACAGAAACTATGACCACCTCGCGCACCCACTTCCTCATACACACAAAACATTCATACTTGGTGACGTCACGGCCACATCGACACACACACCACCCAGGTGTCAAAGCCGCTTGCTCCTGTCATATCAATAATTACTTATTTCATTCATATGGCTCTTACAGTTTCATTCCATTCACATAGTTTGACTATCTACTTAATTACAAAACAGGAAGAATGCACATGTTCTTTCATAAGGGAAATTAAACATTCAAGGACATCTTGAGGGTGCAAACAAGAAACAATTGAATAACTTTACTGTAATGTAGAGTTCAGAGAAACGACTTCAGAAGACTCTCATAAGTACGTTCATTACACAAGAATCATGACACTGTTATGCATTTATTCAGTCAATAACCACAGTAATCTTAAAATTGTTATGTATTGATTTACTCATAACTATAGTATCCTTAAAATTGTCCACCATATTCTTTTTGTAATATTATGACTTTACCTTTCCTTAAAAAAAGAAAGAAAAGAACAATCTTAGCCAGACATTTTGTTGTAGAGTTCACCTGAATTCAACGTTCAAATAAACAGAAGCTGTAAAAGACGCAGCTTTGGGCGATCAGGCATCACACTTACGAAAATCCAAGAAGTGCACTGGAGAAATAAAGTACAGACTTTCCAAAAATGAGATCTGCAAAGACTAAAAATTGATTAATCAATAACATTGATTCATTGCCCAACACTAATCTCATTGGTTGCTTCAGATGCCTGAAGTAGGGCATCAGTTAGTATGGGGAAACCTCTCTTATCACTGATAACATGTCCATTTCAGGTGTTGGACCTGGTTGAGGTGTTTGTGGCCCGGCAGGCCAGCAGCCCTCTCATTCTGGGTTTAGTGGAGCCGCTGCTAAACATCATTGACAGAGGAATGAGCTCTGGGAGTGAGCAGCAGGAGCAGGACTTCCTCCGCAGAGCAGCAGATATCTTCAGGTAGAAACCGTCTCATCAGGCTCTGCTCAGGATTATAATAGTTTTGGGTTTTTCAATATAGTTACTTTTATTCCATTGTGACTTTTTGTTAGTTTTAGTTAGTTTTTAGAGTGTGTTTGCTAGTTTTTATTAGTTAAATATTGTTTAGTTTTAGTTTAGTTTTTGTACTTTTTTCATAATTTGGTTAAATGCAGAATTCAAAATGTCAAAATATTGACTCTTTGAATAATTTGAGTATTAATTACATCGATTGGGTAAATAATACTTAACAGAAGATATGATTTCCAAAAAATTTATTCAATTTTTGCCAACTTTTGCATTTGATAGGCGATGGAAACTGCTTGAGTTGGGGAACAAATAAATCAATTTCATATCTGTTCAAAAGACTAATAAATAAACACCAAATGAAGGATATTATCTATAATTTCAATATGTTACAGTTTATAAACTCATGATATAGTTCAATTTAATTATAGTTTTTTCCCATTTATTACCATTTTTATTTATTTCAGTTAAAAATGTTTCTTCAATTTTAGTTTTTGCTGTTTTGTTGGTTTTACTTAACTGTAATAACCCTTACTCAGATCTAATGCTCCAAACATCTCTGGGTGAAGGATATTATCACATTAATCGATTACCAAAGTAATCATTATTTGCTGTCCTATAAGAAACAATGGAAGTTTAAAGAGGACTTTTAAAAGAGAAAATACATTTTCTCTCATTAGGTATAATTATAATTGCTGGTAAAGGTAATTTTATTTATATAGCACATTTTCAGCAACAAGGCAATACAAAATGCTTTACAGGAGTTAAAAGGAAATACAAACAAAATGACAAACCAAAGGAAAGAGCAAAAGAAGAAAAATAATCTAATGTAATCTAATGATCTAAAGTATGTAAACTAGATACTCCTATTCAGGGTTGCCAGACTGGTCTAATTCCATTTCTGGGTTGATCCACAGTATATAAACTAGATAAACAAGACTCTCCTATTCAGGATAAGTAAAGTATCCTCTGGTCTAATTCCCTTTTTGGGTTGGAGGAATAAAAGTTTAACAAGTCGTTTCTACGGTAGTTTTTCTAAGTTTGTTCTGGTGATGCTTCCCTAAGCTTTTATTTTAAACTTTTGCAGTCATAATTTAATAATCTAAACCTAATTTGAATTTTTTCCTTCACTTTTTCCAGGAACCATTTGTGCAGGTCCAAAGTTTACTGCAGGACTGCTGGTGACAGGCAGGGGGAGCTCCATGACCTGCTGGACAAACTGATGAGCAAAGCCCAGAAGCTGTCAGACTCCTCTCTGTGTCTCTACTACTTCAGGTATGAGGCTACAGAAAATGATGCTGAACTTTCTCACAGGCCTCCCTCTGTGTTTGTGGATGGTCCTCTAATGGCCCCTTCAAGGAAGAGCAGAGTTCGCAAAGGAAAGCAGATTTTCTTTTACCTGTTTGTGTGAATTCATTGCTGATGTTATGTCTCCCTTCAGTGCGTCTCTTTATGTGGTGAAGGTGCTGCGTGGCGCTCCACCCACTGAGACCAAAGAGGAGCCTGCAGCTGACGGAGCAGCAGCATCAGTAAATGATGTATGTTTACACACTTTGATCTGGTTCACGGTTGCAATTCACTTGTCATGACCTTCTCACTGCAGGAGGCTGCTCTGTTTAGATTATTGGACAGGAGAAAACATGACACACATGGTGCTTCACCCAACATTCAGATGGTTTACTTGGCAGAAGGTGTTAGCAGCTGACACTTTCCACACTGCAAAAACACAAAATCTTACCCAGTATCTTTGTCTAGTTTCTAGTGCAATTATCTTATTACACTCGAAATAAAAAGTCAATAATTCCTTAATGATAAAAAGGACTAATTACAAATGAAATAATCTGGCAGTGGAACAAGACATTTCCTACATTATAAGTTCAAAAGTCTTGTTCCACTAGCACAATATTTCTCAACGGGAGTGTTCAGAGGACAACAGGCGGAAATATCTGCAAAAGGGAGACGTTTGCTTGAAGGTAAACTTTACACCTTAGATGCACAACAATACCAGTTTAGACTTTGAGCTACATGTGAACAATTGTGATGTGTAACATTAAAACATTGCTTGGCTGCAATCATGTTTTAATGTACAGCGTCAATGCAGCCCCGGCTCCAGAGGAAAGGGGGGGGGAGTAAACAAGCTTTTACTCTAATATAAATGCATAAACAAACCTTTATGTAACATTTAAAGTAAAATAACTATGTTTATTCATACAGAATAAACAATAAGGAGGTAAACAGTGACATGTATAAAATGCTCAGAAAAACATGTTATGACATATAAACAATGGATTAAATAGTTGTAACGGCTGAAAAAGGGCCGGGTGCAGAGGGCACAGATAGAGGAAATCTGGGAGCCCCTACTGTATCAAATCAAGATAGGAATAATAGAAAGTTGGCCACGTTGAGGTAAAAATAAAAAAATGTCTTCCACTCCAGGGGGGAATCAGCTGACTTTGAGGCCGGGCCTCCATCGATGGCCACTCTTCCCTTCAGTGTTTCTGTTAGCTTGAGTTAGCTTCAGTGTTCAGTCAGAGCTATCAGCTCTGACTGATAGCCTTGCTGTGATTCACTTGTCAGTTGGTTTTTCCAAAATTTTATGGTTTATTGAAAGTAGATTTTATACTTTGTCAGTGTGCAGCAACTTATATTGAAAAATGTTTTAATGTCCAAAACCCTTCCATCAGTAACACAACAGTAGAGAGTGTTCATTTTGCAGAGCTAACATTCGTTCTTTAAGTGGTCCAGTATGCAATGGTCGTACCATCGCTTTTAAATTTTACTTAGCAGTATACCAGGACTTTTTCTGCTGCTGCAGCAGGTTTTATGTCAGTCTGGTATCCATCGGGCCATGAAGTAATGCCGCGATTTACATTTACTTCATTGCTCCTTTGCTATGACTGATCAGTCACTCACAATTGCTAATAAATGTTCTGCCAGTGATTGTGTTGCAACAAATAATTTCTTTACATGGGATTTATTTTCCTATCTTTGAATACTGTATATGTACACTTTCTAAATAATATAATTCTAAATATTTTTATTCTAATTATGCAAATGTAACAAAAAATATAGTTATTTTTGAAGATTTCACACAATTTAATTGGGAAAGAAGGCAAACATTGTGGAGAATGCAGTACATAACATGATGTTTGCTAATTATTGTCCTCAGCCCAATATAAACTGCATAATTGACAATAGAAACAGTTGCTGCCTCTCTCACACATTTTCACAGTGACTTTACAGCTGAAGGATGAAGCTGCTGTCAGAAGCCTTCAAAAGTGTCTGAAATTAATTGAAAAGAATCTCATGAAAGGGGATACTGACATTTTTGGGATTAAAAGAAAAAATGTCTCTAGTGTTTTCAATTAATTTATTTATTCTAAGCCAGAGATGACAGCTTTTACTTCGCTAGGTTTTAAGGTATTTCTCTACAACAATAAAACAAATGTTTTTAAGTGTTAAAAGAAAACTCTATTACATAATATTTACATATTTATTTTTACATTTTTACCATCAAACACTGATTTGTCTAAATTCCTGAATTATTTAAAGTTTTTTAAGTAGAATATTATTATTTTTGTTCTATTTTCTAAAATGAAACAGCATCTAGATTAATCACACTAAGATGAATATAGATAAATTGTAGCAACAATTTGTTGTGAGGGTAACAACCATCAACCATGGTTGATAGACAACAAAATAATTTCATTTGAAATGTTTTGGCCATGTTATGACCTACACAATCATGAACGTGACTGTGGCTCTATGAGTAGAGTAGTCGTCTTCTGATCAGAAGGTTGTGGGTTCAATTCCAGCCACATGGTGATGAGCCACTGGGGACTTAACCCCAAATTGTCTACTGATCTGTGTATCAGTGGGTGAATGTGACTCTAGTGTAAAGCTGGTCAAATGATTGGAAAAGTGTTGTATAAGTTCAGTCCATTTAATTTGTCCTGTAGGACAAATTTCCCTAGGCAACAAAAAAGGGACTATGAAACAAATGATTTTTGGTTTTTAGGCACTAGTAGCTAGTAGCTTGTTCATCAGTAGCTAGACTGGGCGCAGTAAATGGACAAGGGCTAGGAACAGAACCTAGGACAGCTGCATATGGGTCACCTACAGTATATTATGTCCAAAGCCTCTTTTAAGAATTTGGAGCCATTTCATACACAAACATCCAGCACGCAGCATTTCTTATGTTAAGCCATTCCTGAACCAGACGTTCATATTTGTAGCAGAAAAAAGGACTGGGCTGTTGTTCAGTGGACTGGAGTCATCTCTTCAGATGAAAGTGAATTTGGTTTTCGTTTGTAAGATACTGGCAACCTGTCCAGGGTGACCCCGCCTCTCGACCCAAACGTTTGCTGGAGATAGACACCATCACCCCCACTGGGGAGAAGGGTGTTGGAAAATGGATGGATGGATGTTTGTAAGATAAGGTTTCAGATTCAAGGACTTCAATTTTGATTATAGTGAAATTAGGTCTGCAACTGACAATTATTTTAATAGTTGATTATTTTGGTGATTAATCACTGAATTGGATGAAAATATTGGCAGCTTCTGAAGATTTTTCATTTAACCTCATAAACCTTTTTCATAAAATATTAGAGATAGATTAAAAGATGAAAAATAAATACAGAATTAAATTATATTTTAAAATAAGCTGTTTATGGCCTAAAATGCAATAACACAGCATTCCTTTAGTGAATTAAAATCATTTTTCTTGAGTAGATTTTGGTAAAACATATTTACAAACAAATGCAAAATTTATTTATATTCTTTTACAGTTTTGGCAAAATTGCTGCTAAGAATATGGAGTTTTTGTAACAAATGCCATTATTTTGAGTGTTTACGCCACTTTGTGATTAATTGATTACTAAATTATTTTACTATTTTTTTCAATAATTATTTATGATTAATCATACTGAAAAAAAGCTAATTTACAGGTTAAACAGAAGAGACAGTGAAGAAGTTTCAGGGAGCAGTTTTGGATTTTAACTGCTCTGAATATGTTAGTTTTCATTAAATGGCTTTTTTTTGAGTCTGTATACTTCAGTTTATGATTAATCAATTACTAAATTAGTCTACAATTATTTTAATAATTGATTAATCTGATTAATTGTTTCAACCCTAATTCAAATATATTGATATTCACCAGCTGCTCAGGAAATCTGCTGTGAATCTCTTGGGACATAAAAAACCTCATTTACAGGTAAAAGCTGAAGAGAAAGTGAAGAAGTTTCAGTGAGAGCAGCTCTGACAGACAGGAACAAGATGGTTAGTGTACAGCAGAGCAGCACATCTGATGGGCTTTTTTCCCCCCTGGCTGTCATTTTATCCTGTCATGAGTGGGAAGTGAGCCAGCAGGAAGGATTTCAGGACTCAGAAGCAGCTCAATGGGAGTCTAGCTTGACTTGTCTGAATTTAAAGCTTTCTCTTTCTGCCAACTTCTCAGACAGAAAGTCTGAACCTCACGCCTGTTTCATGTCGTGTTTAACCACAGCCGAAGTTTATGGGGAACGTGGATGTGGATCGGGTGTCGAGCCTCTTCAGAGAGGCTCTGATCTCCTTCATGAGCCGGAGGAAGAGCCCTCTGACCTCTCAGATGTTCACTGACCTGTTCACCAGATTCCCTGTGAGTCCAAGCGTACATCTTTACTCATAGTGTCTCGTCCAGAGCATAAATGACACTTTGTGATGGTTGGTCCAGGTTTTATGTGTGAACCTCCTAGATACGGCTGTGCAGCACATCACATCAGGAGTCCGGGAACATCAGCAGGTAAAATCCTTCCCAAACACAAAATAAGGTATAAATAAAACCAAACACTGATAATTTAACATTTAACATGAACAACTTCTTATTTGTATTCAAACTGGCAAGAATCAAATAAGAGTGAATTAATTGAACTAGTTTGATTACAAGGAACATAACTTTTGCTTTCATGGATCTCATTTCATATGTAGTGTCAAGCGTGTGTGTTGGTCCTGCGGGCGATGCAGAGCAGAGACATCCAGCAGCTTCTGAGCAGCTATGAGTGGACGCAGCTCTGTGAGAAGGTCTCAGCGCAGCTGGTTTTGGTAAGAAAACACATGTCCACCAAATCGATGAAATCCATCAGTGAAGATCCGGTCTGAATCCCACTTCTCTAGTCTTGGAGGACGCAACCTATTTGATAACCTAGGGTGATATCACCCTAGGTTACCAGGGTAACTCAGTTTAATTGGGGACCTAAATTGTTACATTTTCTGCTGTGGTTCACTTTCATGCTGCACTGTGTCAAATGAAAAACTTGTTCCCCAGTTGCTTGTGGTGGTGCTTCACCAAGAACCACTGAAGGAGATGACATGAAAAGCTCTGAAGAAGACACTGAGCGCAACTTCCTTCATGGAATGAAAACCAAAATGGAGTGGTAGCACTTGTAGTTTTTCTGCTTTGTTGTAGGCAAAAGACCACAAGCCAATTCTACTGCTACCTCGCTTCTTTGTTTTGGTTGACTTTACCCAGAATGCCCTGTGCTATAGTCCGCTTGCTGCTTCTGGAGCAGTCTGCAGTCCACTTGGGATTCACATATGCATTCGAACCATATCAGAGCTCACTCCAACTGAATTGAAACCTGTTTTTAGACAGACCAGAGTGGGTATTTTTTGTTTGTTGTTGTTGTTGTTTTTTTCAGATCAGTCAACATAACAAAGTTTGTTGGACAATAAATTGACCCAAAAGTTGTTGCAATAGTCAATAATATTGTTTGCGACAGGCTTAATCAATTGTGCATTCACTCTTTCCAAAACAAACCAGACTTTCTAGACAAACAAATTGACCCTTAGTTACCTAACCATTGGCAAAGCATGAGTTAAACCTTAACTAGCGGTTTGTTGGAACTGTATTTAGATTATTTTACATTTACTAATCAGACTTTCCCTCCACTTCCTGCTCAATCTCTCCAGTCAGCAGCCAGGTCTGCCTCCTCCTGTTTAAATTCTGTCCCTCTCTGCTTGTGGAACTGATTGAAAGTCTTATTCATGCACACAAGGCAGCCGCTTCGCACCGCGGTTCCACTTTGAGTAGAAATGTTCATTCAAATGCAAGCTTCAAGCCTGTTTGCGTTCTAATTACATTAATCTGGAACCTTTATGAGATTGCATGGTGCAGTGATAAATGATAATTGGAGGCGCTGCTCCTCTCGCTGTCCTCCTTGCGTCCTCCAGAGAGCGGAGGGTGAAGACATGCGTAATTACATGCTCCTGTAAATCGTCCCAGAACAGCTCCACCTCTGGTGCCTTTGCTCCTGAAATAAACGCAGGAACAGAACAAGCCTGTCCTCCTTAACTGCCTTCTCTGTCCTTGATTTCTGAGAGTTTGCTGCATATTTATTTTGAAAGTAAGATAAAAAACGTTTTTTGCAGTTCCAGATAATGTTTTTGACAAAAAGTGCAAAGATAAGCTTGTTTTAAACAGCTTATTTTGATATTTTATATTTATGATTATGATTTCTATCATAATCATAATGATTAATAATCATTAATTAATCATTATGATTATGAACTTTTTAAGTTTTTATTAAAAACTTAAAAAGGACAAATACATGGAGACACATCTGAAATGCAAAGAGTTCAAATTATCGTAAATCCATAATCCATAATATATGGGTATCAAATGCTTCAAATGAAATATTATCACTTATGACAAATGCAAGGTCTCTTAAAGAGACCTGAAAGCTGTGAGACCATCATTTTGGTCTCTTAAAGAAAAATTGTGTATTTACATTTACCAACAACAACAACAAAACTTACTTGGGAAATAGATTATTTGCTAAAATACAACAAGATTTGCTTCTTGTCTGGTCTCTTTCTTGTAAATGTACTTTAAATGTTTTTTTATGTGTTATTTTAGAATTGCTGAAAGAGACAAAATACTTGTCTCTTCCAGCAACCATTGTACAGCGCAGCTCTGCTTGGGTTGCTAGGTAACGCCACAGTGCCCATTGATTGTGACTTAACAATCAGGAGGTTTTAGAAATGGCTTGTTTTGCAGATAGACCCAAACAGAAGTATAAAAATCCAAATTGGGAATTTTGCTTGAAAGGTTTCCTTTAACCCTCTCAGGCTCAAATTAAGTTCTAGTTGCAGGAGAAATCTGATATTTGGAGAAAATGATCATATGGGGTAGTAATATACAATTCAGACTTTTTTTCAAAATAGTCAAAACTATCAAAAAAATCATCAAGCAAATCTGCAACATCTGCAACATCTGCCTGGAGAGGTTAATGGTTTTGTCTGGAACATTTCAAGACAAACTTTGAAATGTAGGTTCTGCTAATTATGTTGGTCATAATTAGAAGGACCAACATGAATTGAAATATAACGTCTCTGTTGTGTTCTGTCTACAGAGTCTGGGTCAGGTCGGCCAAGCTGAGAGCAAGGTGGCCAGAGAGAAGCTGGTGAAAACCCTGGAGCTCTGTCAGTTTGTGGTCAAGCACATTCACCAGCAGGTGGGTGGGCTCATGGTGATCAAATAAAGCTGGAATCAAAAAAAGACAAAAATCAACACAGTTAAGTTTTTGCATTTTCTATTTGTGCAGAAATTGTTTGTGGACCTGGAGCAGCTAAAGAAGGTCCTGCAGTCCCTGACCAGCAATGTGTCCTTCAAGAAGACGGGGAAACTGGAGGACACCTACTGGGCCGTGATGAAACACTTTGGACTGATGTAAATCATAGAGATGTTTTTATAAACACAACTTTTTGTATTAATAGTCGGGCTGCAACTAACAATTATTTTAGTAATTGATTATTGTATTAATTATTCAGATAACAGATTGGCACATTCTGCAGATTTTTACATAATCCCTTAAATAAAATTTAATACAATATTAGAAATGCATTAAACGATGCAAATAAACACAAATTGATTTTTTTTTTAAAATAAGAAAATAAACATTTTATTTCCTAAACTTCAATTGGTTTCAATTAACCAATTAACAATTGGATAGTAAAAGGTGCTTTATAAATATTTTTGCCAGATTTGAAACAAATGAAGCTGCAATTTTGCCACTTGAGGAGTTTTGGGTTGAGCATATTTGCCGTTAAAAAGGGTTTTTTAATATAAATGTAAAGTATGTTTATATTTATGTACAGTTTTGGCTTACCTTCTTCTTCAAGTGTGTTGTTCCCTCAGCAATTGGCCTTTTTTCAGTCTGTATATTTCATTTAACAATTTGTCAATTACTAAATTAGATGACAATTATTTTAAGAATTGATTAATCACCACCAATTGTTCCAGCCCTAATTTACAGTATGGTGTAGCTTATAAAAATGATAATTTCATTTGGTTGTAACTTTTATATTTTGCTTCTAGGAAGCCCAAAGTTGATAAGACAAAGCCCAACAAGGACAGTGAGCAGGAGGCCGTTCCCAAGAAGATGAAAGGTTTCCTGCCAGAAACAAAAAAACGTAAAAAGCGCAACAATCCTATTTTGGAGCCAGCAGGGGACAAGTCGGCCCCGGCCACCGAGCCAGGGGAGCAGAAAGGAATGGCCAAAAAGAAACAAGACAAGAAGACTAAACAGAAACGACCAGCCGATGGTTCTGCTGCTTCACAGACCAACCCGGCCAAGAAGAGCAAAACGCAACCTGACAGGAAAGCTGGCAAAAAGAAGAAACCCAAGCAGAAGAAGGGAGGAGAGCAAATATAATGTGGACTATTTAAATTGAAACAGAAAATAACATTTTAAATAAAAGCTTTTTGTTTCTTCATTGCTACCACATCTGTATGCTTACTCCAATATATACAAAATTATACAAAATAAAAAGTGGAGATTTGTAGGAAGTGTAGTTAAAGATAAATTTTTTCTAACATGTGACTGCTGTTGATTAAAAAAACCTGAAACAATAAAAATATACTTCTCTGCCTTTAAATCCACCAGTTTCTCATAATTCCAGCTTTATTATGCAGCATGATATTCTATTCAGCATTAAATTCAATTCTCAATTCTGGATTGAGAATTTTGCAGCGCAAAAAATCTCAATGAGATTTGTTTTCTTTTTTTAAGCTTTCGTTTCTGCCTTTCTGAGGGAAATATTGCTTTATTTTGGACAATTATTCTTTCTTATTTTGGATGCTGTTTAGTTGGACAAATTTTTGCCAATACTTTTCATACTTTGCTCTTTTTTTATATATTTAATTTATCTTTGGAATCAATAAGGTATTTTTGAATTTGAGTTAAAGCTGCAGCATGTAACTTACACAAAACATTACATATTTGTTAAAATTGTGAATAATAAACTTCATTTGAAAACTGACAATGTAGGTGCTGTACCAGATTATAGTACAAGCTAATTCTCATCTGGAGTCCCTTGATTATGTGGACAGTAAGATAGATAATCTGTGTAAAAAATTTACCTTCTAGCTCTTCCAGTTTTAACTGCAGAAATACAAAACTCAGTCAGAATCAACCAGTAAGAGCCAGGAGGAGGGTCTTAGCGCTGTCAATCACTCTTGTGCTCACCCCTCCCACTTGCTCTCTGCTACAGCTGGTTTACCACAACTTAGCCTGCCGCAAATGCTAAGACTAGTTAGCATAGCCACTGATGACAGCGGATAAATGGTTTTCCTGGAACGGTAAATTGTTTCTCTTCCACTAGCACATTGAACAGCATTGATTTACAGCGCTAAGACACGCCTTCTGGCTCTGATTGGTTGTTTTTAACTGAGAGTGGTGCATTTTTTAAGGGAAGGAAAGAGGTGGAGGAGTTTGATCTTTTCCCATATTGTCTCATACCATAATGTCATGAAATGGTGACAGTTTATGGTAAAAACATTTTTGTAAAAGTTTCCTACTGCAGATTTAATGAGAAAAAAGCTAAATGAAAAAGCTTTGCATCACCTTTCTAAAGCTGTCCAGCCTGGTCCACATTTAGGAGTCACATGCATCCATCCTCCCTTGTATGGCTGTAAGGTAGAAAGCATCGGGATACAGTCGTGTTTATTTCCTTCAGAGGTTTTATTGGTCATTTGGCCAATTGTAAGTAACGGTGTGAATGCTAATGTGTACTGAGCCTCATTAATGAATCTCATGATTCATCCTCTCTTTAGCAGCAGGCTTTTTTTCTCCGCCTTCACTGACTTTTGAGTCGGAAGTGCTAAATCGAAGAGAGCATAGCATAATGAGTCATTAAAAGCAGCCGTTAAGGTTCTCATTTAATTACAGTGAACTTCTACATTTTTAACTGCAAACTATTTAAAGTGAACTTCACTCATACAGTATATGGCATACTGAGAGCATGCAAAGCTTTGAACACAGAAACACAATATAGAGGGCTCAGACCTCCTACTGATGGATCCACTTGTACATCTAATATCAGTGGAAAAATTGGATTTTTCAAGTTTAACGTCCTACAAAGAATGGAGAGAGAAGGTCTTACAGAAAAATCAGTTGTAACACCAGTCAAGAATTAATGTCTGACCTCTATCATTAATTAATAAAATAATTTTTCGTTCTCACAGTTGAGATGAACCTATAATGAAAATGAAATTACAGCCCTCCCTGGTCTTTGTGAGAAACTTGAATAATCAGTGAATCAAAAACTTATTTTCCCCTCTGTGCAGTTCAGGAGACGAGTAATACCTGAGTGAATATAAAACTTTTGAGTGACTTTTGTTTTTGTCTTAAAGGTCTGGGTATCCCTGTTGCTTTTGCACCTTTTTCTATGACACTTTCTCCTTCCACTCAACTCTACCTTAACATTACTTTCCTTCATGTCATTGGCAGCCTGCAGAAAAAGGACAGTTTTTTATGACTGTGAAGTCAGCAGTTCACCCCATGATTGTGTGGGCCATAATATTTCTTTATTAACAATGTTTTTTTATTGGTTAAATTTCCTGAGAAACAGAATTCTATGTCTTTCATTAATGGTAAGCCATTCTCATCAAAATAGTGTGTAATGAAACTATTTAAATTTCATTTTTTAAATTCTGTTACAGAAATAAACTTTTTGATAATTTTCTAACTGTTTAATAAATTGATAGAATAATTCATTATAGATCCCAGTGAGACTGTTTTTTCTTTATTATAAAATAAAATTATAATTTGATTTGATAAAAGGGTACATAAATCCCAAGGAAAAAAAACCAAGTTCCAACACCCATCAACCCTCAGAGTGAATTTTTGTGTTTCCATGAATAATAAACTTCTTATTTTTCATTAAAATGTGCGTTTTGTAAGAGGATTGTGCTGCAAGTTCAGTGTTTTGGGTTGAAATTGAATACCTGAGTGAGTCACCTTTCTGCTCTGCATGCTCAGACTGAAACAGCTGTTACTGCATTACATAACACTCTAAGCAGGAAAAATATCTCTGGCCTTTGTGCTGGATTGGATGTTGCAAAGCCTTTGTGCAATAAACAAAGGTAAGCAATCACACAGAACCCTAATTCTACTGTCAAGAAAATGATGCAGTGTCCCCCCAAATGGATTATTATACAGGACATGAAGTCGCTCAGCCATAAATCCGCAGGAGTGTTAGCGGGCAGTCGCCTCATCCATCAGTAATCTCATCTTAAAGCTCCTCTCTGCACTGCAGGGCCCAAGGAGGAGGCTAACAATGGCAGCCAGCATGTATTTGTGCTGGTTGTTTGTTTCCACTTGCACTGCTGTAACTTAAGCTCTCACTGACTAGGATATGCACAAAGACCACTGCAGGGTGGAAAATAATAAATCAGTTCACATCATAGGTTTGTAAGGAAGCTAAAAGAGACAATGGACTGCAAAGTTCCCCCACACAACATTGGAGACAGAGCAGCAGAGTTAAATCCTTATTTTAATCAAGAACCAATTACATGTCCACTTGGATTTAAAAGAGTGGCAAAAATTCACAATTATCTGCCAGTTTCCTTGATTTCATCCTTTTTGCTCTGGTATTTTGGTCTGTATTCATTTTTTCCCAATCTTGAGGCACTACTTAACCCTTTCCTTTTGAGTGAACGTCTCTGCAAATTCAACGCAAAGCCTTTATGTGTAATGTTTAGAAAAACTGCAAAAAAAAAACCCAGAGCTCCATCTCAAACTCTATGTTCAGTTCAATTCCAATTCAAGTAACACAAAATTAAATTTAAACATTAGTTTGACGACCTGAAACAACCGAGGGTGACAGAAAACCAGAACAAATTTGTGTAACAGGTATTTTGAACACCCTCTTTAGCTCAGGCTACCCCTTCTTTTGCTTGCAGCTGAGGCTTTCTATTTATTTATTTTTTGGTACTGTACCCTTGAAGTCCCAGCTTGACGCCACAGTAATGAAGCATATAAAGTGGGTCTCCTGGTGACAAATTGTTCTCCTCGAACCCTGACAGCAGGGGTGAGAATGAGAGCAGTGCTCTACTCTCCTCCTGACAGTGAACTGACACTATTCATTGCTGTGAGCAGAGATACGGAGCACCAAACCAATCTGCTAATGCAGCTCAGCCGAAAAATCGCAGAGACTTGCAAACTCCAAGTGGGGCGGAGGGAGTGGAGGGGGCAGCGCCTCATCAGTATGACAAAGACGCAACTGAACACTAGTCTGATTCATCCCCTCACCTTGAAAAATGTTTTCATCTTCATGGATTCATGCCATAAAGCACAGACTGTGAATTTTTCCAATCCATGACGCAGCTGACTGTGAAGTATTTATTATTGCAGAGCCATTTTTTGTAGTTTCTTCTTCTTCTATATCTGTGCTTCTCTTATTAAAGTGTCCTCTTTGGAGTCTGCCGCTCCTCAGCAGATATGTTGGCAGGTTGCGCACAGAATGTTAGTTTAATGACTCCTTCAAGATGGAATCCTATTAATTAGCACTCTCAGTGATTTATTTATCAGGCCCTGAGGGAGCAAGCAGCTCTGAGCTCCACCACCGCATGAAGGAAGTCCAAATAAATGCGCTAATTACAGCAATGATTGTCACACCTCACCTTTTACAGATTGCATCTCATTTCTAAAAATGCTGAATATTTAGAAAATCTCCTGCTGTGTCATTTCTGTCTGAAAGCTTTGATTTTTATGCTTGCATCATGTTGGAGTAGCTTTTTTTTGACTCCTTCTGCTTTGCTCCTATTTTTTACTTTCTGGCAATTGTTATAAGGTGTAACCGTGACAACAAAGTATTATTTTTACAATTGGAATGAGCTGCTTATCATCTCAAAATCTTAAAGGATGCCTGAACTATGACCCCAAATTCCAGAGGAGTTGAAAAGGAGGCTTCATGGATGCAGAGCATGACCAAATAGTAGAGAGAGAGAGGAGTAATTTCACACAATTTCTTCCATCAATTATATATATTTTTTTATTTTCTCATATTTTAATTAAGTTGTTTTATGGACCTATTTATGTTTTTAATGGGTCAGGATCATGTCCCCCATTGATCTGCTTGGCTTTCTAACCATTCAGCCAAACAGATTTAGAGAGGAATGGCAAAAGCAAATGATGTGAATTATCTGCCAACAACTAATGGTGTCATCCAGGACACGTTACTGTGAAATATCTCTGCTGCCTGGAAATTGAACTGTTACTATGTCATGATAACCATGAAGCTGTCACATAGCAACAGTCATGAGTCAGAAGCTTCTTCAGTCATTGTAACACTGACCTCTACCAGAAACCACTCCTCTCCATGGCATCCTCATCCACAGCGACTCTGAAGATAATTGCTACAGAGCCTTCTAAGGACATGGGGAAAATTTTTCTTTAGCTTTTATTCTTCTCTGCAATCTGTACCCTCCCTAAACGGTAGTCAAATCAGTTTCAGTCTGTCTATGTATGACTGGTGGTCACAGTCACACATAAACATGATTATGTAAGCTGCAGCATGTACGTGTAAGCAAATAAAAGAGATAGAGGAAAACACAGAATCCTTAACAGTTCGTACAATATGAATATTAGTTTATGCAATACATTATCATGTTTGTACAATATAACTATCACTTTATAACGTGACAACGCTCAATTTTTTCTCCTCCATGACATACACTTCCATTGTGAATAAATCGATTTTCAGTCAGTTTTTTTTTTCACCTTAAGAACACGTTTTCACTGAGGCTCTTTAAATGTGTATATATTAGACATTTTAAATTGGCATTTGTGACTGTATCCAAAATAGACCAGGGTGTATTTGCTTATTGCGAGGGAATGCAAAACGTAAGAGGAAATACAATACTTTTGCGAGGAAACGCAAAAGAAAAGCTTTCCCCATGTCCTAGAGGACTCCGGAGCAGGCTGTGCCAGTGCTGAGATCCAATAGTAATACTGCTGTTATGGTGTAATTTAACAATATTTTATTTGATCAAATTTTTTATTTAATTACTCGATTATTCGTCAGATAAATGAAAGATTACTTGATTATTAAAATAAGTGTTTACAACAGCCCTACTGTTAGCGATTGATGAGGTGTGCCCTGCTGGTGGATATTTAGTGAAGAATGAGAACACAGACTTGCTGTCTGTCATGTAAATCAATGTGAAGCTATTGATTCCACTGTATAGGCAAAATCCTTATCTGAGTTCTGGTGGGTATACCCACCAGAAACAAACAAACAAACACACCTGGGGCGTGCTGTGGTGGCACGTGCTGTGGTGGCGCAGGGGTTTAGCACACCCCACGTTTGGAGGCCTTAGTCCTCGACGCGGATGTCGCGGGTTCGACTCCCGGTCCTGGCGACCTTTGCCGCATGTCTTCCCCCCTTCCTGTCAGCCTACTGTCGCGAAAATGCGAGCCACTAGCGCCGCAAAAAAACTCTTCGGAGAAAAAAATGGAAAAAAAACCCACACCCACTACAACACTTTAATTCTATTGGCTGAGATGTTGCCAGGCGATGGTACTTTTTGTTCCAAGACCAAGCAGGAAAGAATTCGCAAGCAAGCAGAAAGGTTTGCAAGTGGAGATTTGAACTGAGCAGAAGCAAGTTTTGATCTCAAGCAAGTAGAAAGGTTTGAGAGAGCACAGTGAATATTTGAAAGAGAGCATACATTTCCAGTATACATACATTACAAGTTTTGAGAAGAAAGACATGAAGTCCTGCTTTCAAACTGAAAATGTGTGCTCCCAAATTATAGCAGAAAAATTCCCCAAATTGGGACAGCACTACTGATTTGTCACATTACATTCCAGAGGTTACCACATGAATACATATTACGATTGCATAATGGTTCACCTTCTTATCTGTCTTCCCCATCATTTGGCTGTGCCAGTATTCTACCATTCCTCTGCCTTATCACTGAGCTCTGACTTTCTGATGTCTGTGACAAACTGCAACCTCTGACCATTTTCCTGGCTACTCACCTCCAGCCTAGCTATTAACCTCTTACTTTTTAGCCATCTGTAACTGCTACTGTTCATACAGTCGTCGATAAATTCCCTTTATTCCCACTCAAATCCAATCTTCCCACTAAGAAGCAGACAGATTTTAATGTCTCATATCTCGGTTGGGAAGAGAAGGCGGCTCACCCAAATGAATTACACCAAGCTTCATCTGTTTAAGGCAAAAGTGTTTCGCAATTAGGTCCAATAAGTATTTTTTACTTGATACCAGTGAACATTGGGGAGGGGAATTATGAGCAATTATTTTAGTAATCGATTACTAACAATAAAAAAATTCTCATTCTGGAGATTTTTCATTTTACCACTTAAGGCTTTTTTTTATCTATACAATATTAGAAAGGCACTAAAAGGTGCAAATAAGTAATTCCATTTTTAGCATTCCTTTTAGTAAATGCTTGTTCATTTATAACAAGGGATGAATCTGCAGCTGAAAATACTTCTAGCTCATTCTTCTTGTCTTAACATTAATACATTGTAAGGTTGTTATAGTATAGATTTTTGAAAAATTGGAATTAGATAATGGTGTAAATAGGGATGAGAAATTCTGCTCAGAATATATTTACAAGAATTTTATTTTAAATGCAAAATGTATGTACAGTTTTGTAAGCATGTTGCCTTTTTGAGTCTTTATGCCCCAGTTAACAATTAATCAACTACTAAATCAATTACTCAGTTGACGATTATTTTAATAATTGATTCGTCACAATTAATCCAATTAATTGTTTCAGCCCTACTTCACATACTGTGCTATGGACATTTAACAATGCTAATGTCTGTTTGTGTTAATCAGAATTTTCTTTGTTCGTAGAACAACTTTAATGTGTAAACTGCTCTGAAGAAAGCATATGCTTAAATATAAATGCATTAGTCATCTTTCACTGAGCTCCTCTCAGACTCCCTGAAGGGGGAGAAAAACAGTTTCATTTTGTTGCACTCATGCCAATGAGATAAGAGCAGGCTTTCAGAACATCTTCCAGGGCTCGCTGGTGTCTTGCCAAAGTTTGCTTGATATTCTCAAGTCCTTTTTTTGTTGGGAACAATTAGGAACACGATGTCCTGGATCTTGGCCAACTATACTGACAGATGCAGACTCACTTCCTTTGACCCTCCCACAGGACATGATGTGGCTTCATTACAGAGACGTTGAGCTTAGGAAGGGGATGTTCAACCTTTGTGCTAATAAAGCACATGGAAGAATTGATGGAGTCTGCTCAGGTGACTTTGCTCGTTTATGCAGTTAGCCCTGATCTGTATTCAGTACACATAGCTTTTAGTACATATAGTTTACATGCTTCAACAATCCTTGCACATGAATCGCAGTGCAAGTATTATTGAGGAGATCAATATTATGCACCGGGAGAGTTTGTTAATGTAATTAAGATCTAGTCACACTCATTTGCAAACATGCCATGTGACACCGCATGTGCCTCAATAGCATTCATTACATTGCCAAAAGTATTTGCTCACCCATCCAAGTTATCAGAGTCAGCTGTTCCAATCACTTCCATGGCCACAGGTGTACACAATTATGCACTTAGACATGCAGACTGTTTTACAAACATTTGTGAAAGAATGGGTCGCTCTCAGAAGCTCAGGGAATTCCAGCGTGGAATTGTGATAGGATGTGCAACAAATGCAGTCGTAAACTTTCCTCGCTGTTAAATATTCCACAGTTAACTGTCAACTGTATTATAAGAAAATGGAAGTGTTTGGGAATGACATCAACTCACCCACGAAGTAGTAGGTCACATAATATGGCAGAGCGGGGTCAACAGAAGGACCGCATAGTGCGAAGAGGTTGCCAACTTTCTGCAGAGTCAATCACTACAGACCTCCAAGCTTCATGTGGTCTTCAGATTAGCTCAAGAACGGTGCACAGAGAGCTTCATGGAATGGGTTTCCATGGTTGAGCGACTGAATCCAAGCCATACATGATGCTTTGCATCACCAAGTGTAATGCAAAGCATCAGATGCAGTGGTGTAAAACATGCCCCACTGGACTCTAGAGCAGTGGAGGTGCGTTCTCTGGAGTGACGAATCACGCTTCTCCATCTGGGAATCTGATGGACGAGTCTGGGATGGTTGCCAGGAGAACGGTATTTGTCTCACTGCATTGTGCCAAGTGTAAAGTTTTGTGGACGGGGGATTATGTAGGTTAACCCTAACCCTACATAATCCCTCCTACAGTAAATAGATGGTTCCATTACTGATGCAAAAATCATCATCCAAATTTGGAAGTACCTTTTTGGTCTTGCCAAATGTGACTCAAAATGCTCTTCTTGTTAGAGAATATTACTCTATGCCTAAAAACAAATGTAAAGACATATATTTTTTGTCATTTTTCACACTTTTTAAGTCTTCTGATTTCAAAATATAAGAAATATATTTCTTATATTTATTCATTGTCATCCACCATAACTCTTCATGTGGCCCTGACATAAACAGAATCTTCAAACTAACAGTAGTGTGTTTCAATATTATTTTATCAATCCAGGCAAAGCCATTTTTTCTCTTTAATGCCAAATTACACCAATGTGAAAAGATGTTCAGCATCATCTAACTTTTAGAGTAACTTAAATAAACTGTTAATGATAGTTCAAAGACAACTATTTATTACTATTTTAACAGTTTAGTTAATGGATAGTTTTAGTTTGTTCCACAACCAGCTCTCCAGGACCTTCATAATATTGATGTGACCTGAAATAAAAATCTGTCTGACACTCATGATCTAGTGTAAAATTCTAAGAATGTGACCATCTTGAGAATCTCCAAAAAATAAACTAAAATTTATAACATGATCTAACTATTCATCCAAATATTGAATAATCACCTGCAATAACTAATAATAGTAGATGGAAAGATTTAATTTTGCAAGATACCATGGCTTTTTGTTGGCTTGGTCTCCATAGAGTAAAACCAGCAGTATAAGAAACTTTTTCATCAAAAGGTGGTAGCAGATGTACGTTGTCTGTAGCCAGAACACTGAAACAAAGGGCTGAAAGTATTACACATTTATTTATAAAGTTTTATTATTACAGAGTTTTCTCAGATAAGGCAGATTATATGAACTCCAGAAAGATGTTACTGCAAAACATTCCAGCTCGCATAGTGGCATACAATTTACAATGAATTTATATAATAAATGACACAGTATTTTTATCAGGCTCACAATGATACAATATGAAGGATCAAAAAAGACTGGCTTCAACCAAACGCCTCTGCTGGAAGATTTCTCAGTATAATACATGTCAGAGAATACATTAGAAATACTCAAAAATCTTAATACTCTATAAGCGCTAAAACTTACTAGCCTATTTGACACTTTAAGGAAAAAAAGGGTTTGTGTGCATTACTACTGCAAAAGGTCTTGCATTCTGTTAAGCTATCTAAAGCTACCCACAGATGTCTAAAAGACATTGGAGGACAGTACTTGTAAATTTGCTAAGTCACTTAATTGAAGGAAAAAATACTACATAAACAAATAAGCCATTTCTATAGCATATATGCAGCTTTGCACTGCCTAACAGCACCACAACATCCATTATAGTCTAACTACATACTGGTAGTGTGTCAGAGGGCATGCCAAGGAAGATCAGCGAGCCACCAAGGTCTGAGTTGTTCCAACATGTCTTAATAATTTAACACATTCATGTGTCAAATCTCAGTGAGGATTTAAGGTTTGAACATCTTTGATGTTTAAATGAGGCAGGACTAAATTAAATATGCAGGCAAATACTTACAGTTTTAAAAGGACTTGTCAGCTTCCTAGATGAAGTATTAACTTATATTCAGGAGCAGGACCACACATCTGCAACACATTTAATTGCGTGGCAAGCCTTCTTTTAAGATGGCTGGTCTTTTCACCACAGATTTCCTCATGCTAACTAATCCACTCACTCTTCTCGCTCCACTCATCTTCCTCAGCCCTTATAATTAAGCCTGTTTATCAAAGTAGAATAACATGTTCTACCTTATTTTCATTCCACTTGTCCTCCTAATCACTTGTTACAACTCGATTTTCTCCCATGTATTCTCATCCCACTAATCTTCTTTATTCTCATCTCACTTTTCATTTTTATCCCGTGCTTCACTTTTCTACTACTTTTAGCCCAAATTTAGTGTTTTCTCCCTAACCCTCTTTATGCCTTTTTATTCTACTCGTCCTCCTCATTCCTCTTACTCCTCTTTTTCATAACACCTACAGTTTTTTCTTTTATTCAAACCCCCAGTTCATCCCTTTCGTCCTTCCCACCCCTCTTATCCTTTTAAATCTCTTCCTATCCAACCTCTCTTTTCTCATTATTTTTTTTCCTCCACATTATGACCTCTTTTCTAGCTTATCTTATTCCTTGTTAAGACCTGTTGTCACTTGTCAGTGTCTTTCCTCTGTTCTTATGTTTTCAACTTTCTCATCTATGTCATCTATCCCACTCATCCTCCTTGTGCCTCATTATGACTCCTTTTCATCCCACTCACCCTCCTCGTGACTCAGTATGCCCTGCTTATGTGTTATTCATACCCAACTCATCCTTTCTGCTTCCTGTATTGTTATAACTACTCTACAACCTACTAATTCTCATCATGCTTCATTATTGTCCTTATCTTATTCCTCATTTGTCTCATACACTTATTGTCTAATACATGCCTCATTATAACTGTTTTCATCACAGTAATCCTCTTATCCAAATATGAACACTTATTTCTCCGGCTCATCTCACTTTTCTGCATCACATCCAGAGTTGGGTAGTAACTAATTAGATTTACTCAGTTTTTACTTGAGTAATTTTTGGGAACGAAACACTTTTAGGTGCCTCAGTATGAACTGTTCTCATGTCTTAGCTGAAACACTTTCGACATAATAGAATACCAGTTTACAACCAAAGCAATCTCATAGCGCTATGCAAAACATATTGAATGCTAACCTCTGTACGTCCAATGTCAACCTCGATCAAATTCATTAAAACAGTCCAACTTAGATGAAGAAGAGAATCTACTGCATCATTTTCCTTCTCAGTCTTCTTTCCACATTTCGGCACATTTCCATTCATTTATCCTTTACCCCAAGGGAATCCTTAATTGGAGACAGAGGAGCCTCCAAGGTGGGGTCAATGGCCCCCTCGTTGAAACATGTTCAACTTTTTTCAGGGGTGCCAGTGTTTTTTCAGTGTAAAACCTTATATATATATATATATGATATATATATATATATATATATATATATATATTTATTCTATTTATATTTATATATATAT
>CAEFZX010029087.1:0-25670 GCA_903066825.1 Alfaro cultratus
AAGGCCTAAGAAGAACATTGACCTGCTGAAAAGGCTGTTGGTACCACCAGGGAGAGAACTAAAATGTGCAGGATGCCGGCCCTCGAGGACCGACTTTGGGCACCCCTGCTCTATGTGATCAGGTTCCATTGAGACATGGTGAACAATATGGTGGATGGTTCTGACCTGATGGGTACTTAAGTACTCAATATTTAATTTTCACATAATCTGTAAAAGTGGTGATTTGTCAGATGAAGTTAATGATGCAGCTTGTTTTCCCTGCTACTTCCACTATCAGTTCTTGTTTCCTTTGTCCTCCTCGTTCTTCAGCAGCATGTGTATTTTCATCCCAACCTCGCTTCTGCTGAGTGCCACCGTACAGCAACTCTGAGCTTATTGAATAAACCACAATCCTGCTTCAGAGAGCCTGGAGGACAGATTAGATTTCACTCTGTTTACTTTCCCTCCTGCGTCTCCTGCTCAGTGTTCTGTGACCATCCACTCGCATCGTGTAAAACTAATGGAAGCATGTCCACCCATCCACAAACACGCATGCGAGAGACGGTGAGGGTCAGCGAGTGTGAATGGAAAATGTGGGGTCATCTTTGTTCAAACTGACCGGACTGCAGAGCAAATGCAGACGGATAAACATTTGTTATTGGAAACTTGCCACAAACAAAATCAGATGGAAGTTAGGGTGAAAACAGCAAATGTTTGATTTGGTTTAAGAGCTTTCTGATTAATATTTGGAAACCTTGCAAAAGTATTCAAGATCTTCCAACATTTTCCAGAGTTTTTGGTGTTTCAATGTGATTATAGGCCTGTCACAACAAGCAATAACATTTTGTTTACAGAGACTTCATAATTCATATTATTTGTTGTTTCTGTTTATTTACTTGGGATATCTAAAGTGTCTTCCAGTTAAATGTTAATTAGAATTTAAATTTAAATTTTTCTTGAATTATTATGCCAACATTTTAAAATTATCTCAAAACAACAATATTATCATTTATCGCAATAACTTTTGTGACAATTTACGGTCCAGTAAAATTTCTTATTATGAACAATAAGAAAGTTGATTATTTTCATAGTTAATTGGATAAAATAATTGGCACATTCTGAAATATTTTGTAATTAAGCCCTAGAAAAACTTTAAAAGATGCAAATAATTCAATAAAAAAACTCATTACAATAAACGTTTTATTGTCTAAAATGCAATAACAAAGTCCCGTTGAGAACACTTGATAATTTGTATCACAGGATACATCTGCATTGTCGTCATCATCTGGGTTTACCCATAATGCCTTGCGTTGTAGCCCACTTCCTGCTTTTCAAATCGCTCCAGAATTCACTTCAACCAAACCGAGACCAAGGAACGTAAACGGACCAGAGGTCGATTACACGTTCACATCTCCCCAAACGAACTTTCTAGACAAACTGACTGGAGTTGGATTAATTTGTGAGATGTAATCTGCTGCAGAACCCAAGAGAACAGAAGCTAAAGTGAGTTTTGATACCTGCAGGAATCTGTGAATCCAGACACATCTCTGGTCAGACTCTAATCTGCCTCTAAATCAAGATGTCAGCTGCTCTCAGGGGAAACGGGACGTGTTCTGACTGTTTGTGTCCAGATTTCTGCTGGAAGAAGACGCCTCCTGTCAAACATGATTCATTGAATTAGTTCCTCAAAACCCCGAGAGCGCTCCGTCTTTAACTGAGGAGATGGATGAATACTTGGCCTAATTGTTGTTATGACTCTTCTGCTGCAGTTCATCTATCTGTGAGATCGTTTTTAAGGTCTAGGTGTTGGAAACTGCGGTGTTGGGAATCTCAAAAGAGCAGCGCTTTCATTGAAAGCGACACCAAGCAACTTATTTACAATTAAGAAGCTAAATGTTCTGTTTAAGCAGAAAATGGCTGATTGGAGGCTGATTCTAAGGAGAAACCAAAGACAAAGTTATAAATAGTTTTAAAATAAAATGTCATTTTATTTATTCTCCTCTCATATTGCTTCTATTTTGGTTAAATTGACTCAATAATAGATAAATACCATAAATATTTGACGGTGGAATCGGATTGGGACTAAGAATTGGCCCAGGCGGCCCACCGTGATTGGCTAAAATAAACATTATTTAAAAATAAAGCTACAAATCTACAATATCAGGGTGCAGATGACAGATTGCTCTGAACTGATGAGGTATTTAATTTTGTGGTTTTGTAGTAATGTATAAGAAATGTAAAAATCTATAAACTTGCATTACTATGCATGTTTTAAGTCTTTTAATAATTTTCTATGTTGAGCATTTTCTTTTTCGTCCAATTGACCTGCGAATTTTTATTAAAATTTTTAAATGTCGCAAAGTAATAATAATTTCAAATTTGATATTTAGATTTTCTCACTGCTTTTTAATTGAAAATCGTTGTTTCTGAATCTATTTGAATCTCCGTTCCTTTTCTCTTTTTGCTAATCTTGTTCAGTAAAACATTTTTATGCACTTTGAACTTAAATATAAAAATATTATTCTATTAAGATTCAATGAGTTTAACTTTGCTGCAGAAAGCCATCAGATTAATTAATCAATAATTTGATTCATGATTGATTTGGGTTTTCAAAGATGCCAAATTATCTATCAATGAAAACATTATTTATGACTGAATAAATAAATTTGATGGCCAAACAGATACCTCTGATAAATCTCCCATCTGGTTTCCACACTTTATGTTTTTATTTATGCTCTAAAACCAGGCTGGATGTGTTCAGTCCAGCTCCTCTCCGTCTGAAGGGGCCAAATAATTGATGACTTTCTTGAATTTCTCTTTTGTCAAGCAGTTCAAAACAGGGAGCCCAAAAAAATCTTATCTTGCAGAGCGAGTAATGGTTGAGTCGCCGGTATTGATCTACAGCCCCATCAAGCCCAGCAGATATATGGTGGTCATTTCTCTGCTGTGGGGCCAAGTAGAAATCTTTGTTATGGCCGTCTTAAAATATAGATGCCAGCCATTAATGAAATATGACTTTTCCCTGTCTTCCCATCTGTAAACTGCTCAGTCGTAAAATTAACATTTTGCACAAAGCTGGGACAGGACACTGTTTGACTCGACCCAAAAAGACGAGACAAATGAAACGGCAGCGTCTCAAAGTGGCTTTCTGGAGTCAAATCTGCTGCCAGGCAATAAAAATAATAGTTCTCAACACGGCTGTAAAGAAATATTGATTTAAGAAGGTAAAATTAGCACAGGCTGACAGCTCTCCACAGAGACCTGCATGGATATTAATACTACTCTCCTTGCAGACAGCAAATTTCATAAAAACCTCCAGCTCATAACTTTTTAATCGCTTCCTTTTGGCTGATTAAAACCGATTATTTGATATTAGAAATAAGCAGATCAGTGACGGACAGTCTGGTTATGATATATTATGCTTCCAGCAGTCTAATGAGGTTCTGATTGGCCGGAGGAAAGATGAGGTCATAAAGATGGAGAGGGTTCAATAAGACCACCAGCTGGGAAACGAGAGGCGCTGAAGAGCTTCAGTCAACCTCCTGGAAATCTGCTGAGTCTCGTTTATTTTTCCTGTCGTGTTGGTTCTGAGAGTTTCGTATCGCGCTTATAAGCCAGGATTTGATCAGTTTCCGAAATAAAGATACAGCCCGGCACAGCAGAAGCAACGGGGCAACTATTGACATTTAATGAGTGACGCTGGTTTGTTGAAATTATTTCATGTTTTTACCCATAACTGGAGTTTTAAGGGAAGAATTGGCATTAAAAATAAATAAAACAAGAAAACGCTGCGATGGCAGGACATGGCAGCAGAAGGGAAAACGCTGCAAATGGGGAAAAAGCAAATCTAAAACATTGGTAACTCCTCCAGACCACTAGGGGGAGCCGACCAACAAGTCATCTCGGACTGGATGTTGCGATTTTAATTAGAAGAAAGTTGGAGGAAGGAAGAAAAGCTACGTTTTCCTTCATGTCGTCGACCGTATTGAAGAACAGCAGCATGTTTACGGCGGTAATGTCACCTACTCAAGACTCCGCCTAGTGGTCTGGAGCATATTACCAGAATGATTGTAATATTACTATGATAAAGTTTATGACAAAATTTTATGTTAGAATATTTGATATAATATGAAAAAAGCCCTAATGAATCATATTATCAAAATAAATTCATAATAATACAACAATAAAAATTTTATTACATGAAGAAAATAGTCATCATGGTACAAAATAAAACCATAATAATATGAGAAGAAAAGACAGAATAATATAAGCATAATCTCATATTAACAGAAACCAACATTAGGAAAATGTAGTAATTTTATGAGAACTTCTTAGCAAAAAATTCTAAAAAATGTAACTTGTACAGTTATACATTGGTATCAATTTTACAAATATGGAAAAAAAATATTTTTAATTATTTATCAGTAACAGGACTCGATAAATTAGTCACATCCATCTTTTCTTTCACTAAAATAACATTTTCTGCTCAGTTTACAGCTTTTTCTGGTAATATTACATCATTATTCTGCTAACATTATGACATTTTATTCTCATAAATTCAACAAATTAAATCCTAGTCTGGCCCTAATATGCTTCGGAAGAAACGGTTAATTATGTCAAAATTCATGATAAATATTTTAAAGTCAGTGTAATCTCTGCTGAATGGTGAACCATCATCAGATTCAGTTTGTTTGGGGTTGTTTCATATTTTCTTGCTCCATGGTGGCTGTTAGTTGATTTTCCCAAACTCCCTTCTCCTTCTATGGTTTTATTTGTGTCATTTGTGTCTGGATCTAGGGAACCAGGTCTCCCTAGTTTCTTCACAATGAGATTTCCGTTATTTATGTGAGAATCCTTCCGTTATTTTCTACCATAAACATAAATTTGCCTGAAGACTTTCTGAGAAAAACCAAATCTTCCACATTTTATGACCAAATATGCTGATTTTCCAAACTCCCTGTGCTGAAAGTGACATCACGGCTTCACATCTCAGCTCAGTTGAGTTTGAAGCGAGTTTCCAAACTAAGAGCTCCCCTGCTGCTGTGACAGGATCTCTGAAGACGGTGTGTGATGTAAATCCAGCAAAGGAGCGAGTTCATGCTGCTTGTCCTGCCTGCTCTTCGAGGAAAGACGGATCGGCTGCCATGACGGCAGTTCAAAGCTGTCAGAGAGGGAAGATAAATACCAGAGTCTCTCTCTTGCTGTGCAGAAGCACCTGAGCAGGTATTTGTACAAATCGCAGGATGGAGGTGTTGGTTTCTGAGAAAACTTTGCTGATATTTCAGGACCGGAAACCATTACTTACAGTTCCAGCTGACAATAAACCAGCGTTGCACATCTACAGGCTAAAATATTTATCATCTCAACGCTAAACATGTTGCTAATGCTAATGTTGGCATTTCTGAAAAGCACCATGAAGGATCACAGCTTCCTGAACCTGAACAACAGATTAAAAACTATAAATATCCTTATTGTTGTATTTATTTAAAAACTTGATCAGAACTCTCTCCAATGAATGTGGAACAGTGTTTTCTTATTTTATGGATGTCAAAAGCTGCCCTGTTGGCATGGCAACCATGTTTTACACCAAGGCATCGTTAGGGAGGAGGGCTGTAACTATTCACTTTTATAGAAAACATTTGACACCAATAAATCAGGTCAACTGCAGGAGAAAGCGTAACTCTCAGCTTTATGGTTATTTAACCGAATGGGTCAGTGATGGGGCTTACAGCCGTTATATGTAATAAATCATAATTATCTCTGACGTGGATAATTGGCGTAAACGTTACCGAAACCCAAAATGCAAATTTAAAAATATTTGTGGACAAAAATGATGTGATTTGGTCAAGTTACTGGCGTTTAAACTCCTTTAAATGAAATATGTGGCTCCAGAGGAATGTTTGGATTTTGACGGTGAGCGTGTCGAGGTTAAAGGAGTTCATGTTTTTATTGGTTTATTGGCCCGGCTGGTCCTGGATCAGCCTCATCTTAACTGGTAATAATCCCCGTCACTGTGGAGGTAAAGTGATGAAACTCGCTGCCTGATCAGATTGAAATAATTTATCTTTTTCACCAGATTTCCAGATGATCTCAGCAGCTTTTAAACTGTAACATAACATGTTTGAGTCACTAAATCTCAGTAAAATCATCTAAAATGGTTTTTGCTTCTTAAGCTTGTAAATGGAGTTTATAGGTGCAGAAATAAAGATTTTCATCAAGGCCATCTACAAGATGTGCAATTCATTAAATCAATACAATTTTAATGAAATAAAACTCTTTAATGAAGGTAAAGGTTTGACGTAGGATCCCAGTGATATAAAACCATCCAAATAAAAGAGACAGTCAAACCTTGATCTGATTTCTGACCCAATAACTAAAAATCTCAGGAAGCTTTTGATTAGAGATGCACATGATTTATTGTGACTTTTTGGACCAAAACTGCATTTTTCTGCAGAAATCTGAACTTCTCCCTGCAGGAATATGTCCCTTCTTTTCTTGATTTGGTCGACTTTTAGGGTTATGGAGGAAAAATATTGTTTTGCATGTCTGCTAATTGATCAGAGCGGCTGCAAAAGTTGGATGTTTAAAGAGTTTCTCGCAGTTTGTGGCATTTTTTCTTTAAAAAAGTGGCGCTGCAGTAAAGAAAAATCAGCAGGGAAATCTGATAACTTCTTGTTGTTTCAGGTTTTTAAATAAGATGGAAACCAAAATGTTTCAGGTTTGATTTAATCTTGCATGTAAAACAAAATCTGCTGAAAGATTTTTGTCCATGACATAAAAATTAAAAAAAATAATAAAACCTTTATTTTTTTCTGCACAGATTTTGCTTTTTCTTCATTTATATTTAATTATTTACATCTTTAGTATTTTTATTTCTCAGCAGAAATCTTTCCTGACAGTTGAAACTCAGGGCTAAAGATGTTTGTCATCATTTCTGAATTTATCCTCTAATTCAGAATATATCAGAGGAGATTATTGCTGTAAGACTAAAAGTCTTGTTATCTTTGATTTTCTTGTTTAATGAATTAAAGCTACTGAGAAAAACCTATAAATTTAGTTTGTGTTACTAGTTTTAAACATGAATAAATATCCAAACCATGGTTATTAGCTGTAATGCTAAGATGGTTTCTGTTGTTTGTATTAATGGATATTAAGGTATATTTGGTGTTTGAGATATTAAAATAGGCATATATATGAGTCTTTAAGAGGTTAGAAGTATTTGGATATTTTAGCGATTTGTGGTTGGTTCCAAACCCTGTGAATATTTTGGGTTTTCTGTCTATTTATGTGGAGAAATTACATCCTGCTTGGTTGAAATCAAGAGTTTTTCTGACGGTGAAGCAGTGAATCTTTTCTCTCTCAGCTCTCAGTGTTTTTCTTCTAAAAGGTAATTTAGCACTCATGGCCACAGAGAGCAAATGCTACGTTTAAAGTTGTGTTTTTATTCATCATGTCAGAAGAATGTTTTTTCTTATTTTCTCAGCTGTGTAATTAGAGGTTATTTTCCGTGGGAGATTGTTTGTATCTGCTGTTATATAGGCTATTATTTTTCTGGCTTATTTCTATGATGTCCAGTTGCAGGAAAATTGATTTTGCTTTAAATTCTAATCAATGGAAATGTGCTTCCTATTGTAAATTATTTATGAGTAGAAACTGAATCAAACTGAAACTGTTCTCTAGGAGATTTAAAACTAGTTTGTTGTTGATGATCTGTATTAGTGAGGCTGGGACAAAAAACCCCGCAGTTTAAAGTCCTAACAACCCACAGCGATGACTGGTTTGAAACTACCACTACAATTTATGCTGCTGTTGGATACATAACGTAGTATTTTATATAACCTCTCAATTTCAAACTGTATGTGCAACAACATATCTGAAGCATTACTGCAGACATTTTACAATGATAAAGTCTTGGAGAATTTTGTGGATCTGACTTGAAAATATTTTTCATTTTTGTAACTTTTTAGATTTTATTTTTGTAAATATAGATTGTTTTCTAAAACAACTTTCTAACTAATGTGCATTAAATTGCATTTATTTCTTATAATTGCCATTATTAGTATGTTATCATGTTGGTGTTTATTAAAAAACCTTTAGATTTCCGTTGCAAAAGTTGTTAGATTTTTATAATTGCATTTCTCAGTGGTGAAGCAAGTTGCTTCTTTGTTTTCCTTCTTATGTTGCCAAGTTTCTCTCCAACTTCAGCAGGTGGTGTTTTCTTTTAAATGATCACACTGTAAAACAGAAAAAGCATTGGTGTTTGGAAAAGCAAAACTTTGAGTTGAAACCGGAGATGAAACCAAAAGGAAAGAAGAAAAGTGGCTACAATCGGAACTGATAGTTATTGCAATATTTATAAATGTTAGCATCGGACAGTGCTTCAATATTGACCAGAGTTATTGTCGTCACAATATGTATCGTTATCGACATCGCAATACTTACCTACATTATTTTTATCACAGTATTTACCAGTCTTATCGCCATTGCAACACTTAGTAATATTATCATCATCGCAATATTTACTGTAAAATGGACCAATATTATTGGGTTTCTAACATCCTGCAGATCTAATTGATGCTTATTGTCTAATTTAAATGAAAACTTTTTCTGGTGACTTCGACTCTGAAATCCACAGTTGCATCAATAACAATAAAATCCAAATTTTTCTGTTCAGTTTTGTCTTCTCCCTCAGCCTTTCCAACCTTTCAGCCCTGCAGAAATCAATGCCAGCTACTGGAAAGTTCTCCACTTGGATAATTACATCTGTTTACTGGCCATTCACTCGCCTCCTCCAGTAGATGTGAACATGAACCCTGACGCCTCTTAAGCTGATAAAGTGTAAGGCTCTGTATCATATTTCCTCATCTTGGCACCATAAGCCTTCCAGTGCTTCTCACCTGTCAAAGTACTTTTCAGCTGATAATGGTGGAAAAGTTCAGGTTGTCTGTGATGCAGCAGATATATAAAAATAATTTGTTCCATTAAATTTCTCGCATTCCTCTGAGCATTGATGTTGCTGATTTAACACTGGATGTTCTCCTGTCTTCCGGCGAAACTCCGAGTCCTGATACCATCTGGCATCCATGTTGCATACCATCCATCTTTTTTCCTCTGGATTTTCCAGCTTTTCCCACTCAGCTATCTGAAGCATCATAATAAAGAATAGCGTTCAGGGATGCGTCCTGGCGCTGCAATATATCACTGTCGCATTTAAAGTTTTTCTTCCCTCCCATTCGCATGCTGTTCAGAGCTGTAAGAGTTCTCTCAGTGCAGATGAAAAGTGAGAAAGAGCGTAGCCTTGAGTCGCAGAATGTGAATCCACAGCAGAATTTTATCATTATGCGCTGCATGTATTTCCATAATGAAACCGCTGGGGAGGAAAAAATGATATTGATACCAGAAAGAAGTGCTTGGCTTTAGTCTTTGTGCAGGTAGTCTTCAAAGGCCCGCCGTAAAACCTCCGGATTTTAATCGGATGCTGTGCAGACGCCTCGTTGTAATTATGTCCCAACAAATTCCTGCCTGCAGAGACTCGTGGGTGGAGGGTGGTCGTGTTTGTGTCCAGCTGGTGTCTCCTCAGGGCCGCTTTATAAGCCGTGTTTTATCACATGTGGGCCACAGGTATGATATTTACACAGATGTCTGTTTGTCTGTGTGTGTTTACTGCTTATCTTTTCCACACTCTTCACGCAGAGTTACTTTGGTCTCAGTTGGATGTGAAAGGAAATCTCTTGTCTGCAAAGCTTCCACTACAGGCACAGACCTGTGCAAGTGTGTAAATGAAGCCTTTTCTATGCCACAGTGGATTAACCACTCGGTCTGATCTGCGGCTCTGAGGCTGAGAGAGAAACCACCAGTGGAAAATATTCACAGCAGATAAACGGAGGGGAAAGAATGGGACGTTTCCTACCAAACAACAACAATTAATGCGGCTATGGCTGCTTTAATAGTCAATTTGAAAGTAATTTTCTTTAATCTGATCGTCTACTGCATGAAAATTGGAGCAGAGCTTTTATAGCAGATCTGGTTTAATCTATCTTATTTCATCAGTTATCTGAACCACAATGTTTATGGTATGTTTTCACAAAATAATATGCAGTAAAAACATTCAACTGCAACTTTTAGTAATTGATTAATCTTACAAGTAATCGATTAAGTGGTTAAAAATTAACCACTTAAGCCTTTTTTATACATTAGAAATTGGAAAATTAAAATATACAAATAAGTAACTATTTCTTTTTAAATATGAAAATAAACATTTCACTGCCTAAAATGTAAAAACAATCTATTAGCTTTGGCTGGTTTGGATTTACTAAAACTGCCACTAGGAGTTTTGGCTAAAACGACAAAATGTGTTTTTATCTTATATTTTTTGCCCAATTTTGTCTTAATTTCTGCTCTGAATGACGTTTTTGAGTCTCCAGTTAATGATTAATCGACTACGAGAATCAACTAATCTAGTAATCGATTAATCAAATTTTAAAATGACACATTCTACGGATTTTTCATTTAACCGCTTCAACTTTTTTATACAATATAAATCCATTGAAATATGCAAATAAATAAATAACTAATTTCCTTTTTTAAAATAAGAAAATAAACATTTTATTGTGTAAAATGTAATTATGACTCTCTTTTGGTAAATCTGAACCACCTGAAGCTAAAATTATGTTTTGGCTAAAAAGTATTTGAAGACAAATGTGTTTTTGTTTTATATTTTTTGTACAGTTTTGGCTTAATTACTTCTCTAAATGTGTTTTTGCCAAATGCTCCTTTTTGAATCTCCAGGTAACACTTAATCGATTAGTAAATTAGTTGATTATTTCAACCGATTAATTACAGTTAATCTGATTAATCATTTCAGCCAAGTAAGATATAATTATTCGGAATATTACTGGTGAAAAACATTAAAATGCATCAGGAAATTGATAAATTTTTTATCTTATCTTTGCCTGATTATTGTGGATCATCTATCAGAAACAAGATTTATTTTTATTCCACCACAAACCACAGCTGATTCATTTCATTTGCATGTAAACGACGAATCAACGAAACAGCATATTCACCATGTTTCATTGCAGGAGAGGTAAAAATGTACATTTGTTATGTCTAAAACACTCAAAAGCTTTGTAAACGTTTGTTTTTCTGTGCTAAAAGCAAATAATGACTAAGTTTTGTCCTTTATATTTACTCCTCCAGATTGTCAACTTTCTTTCCTGTATAAATCTAAGCTGAAAAACATGGATGTCTTAGACAAGGTTTTTTCTTAGATTTACCTTTTAGCGCCTTCAGGGAGGAGAGGAAGGATTTTGCATCCAAATGAAAGTGCTCAGTTTCCCACAGTGCTCTCAGAAAGCTGCAGACAATTCTGTTTTTTATGCCGCTTTAAAGAAAAGCCAGTTCTCATTCTTTTGCTGTAGGCCTGATTAAAATATTCAGGTTCACCAAGAATCATGAAACAGTGCAGGCCTGCGGCTGCCTGACCAGATACTTAATCAGAAGAATCAGCATGCTGGGAGTTTTCAGAGGATGATCTAAGCTTCCAAAGTAGAAGTGGGTGGTTTGGTTTGCAGAAACTATTTATATATTCAAAATGTGGCCTCTGGATCCATCTGCTTTCTGTGTTCAAAGCATGAAGAAGCTTGTTTTCAAACTGGTTCTGCCACGCCAGACGTTACTCAGTTCACTTTTGTACTTCAGCGTTTCTCAGCTGTTTTAACTTAAAGAAGTAAAAACGTTTCATTGCTTTCATGGACGTTATCCAGCAGCTGCACAGGCCAGGTTGATGCCGACGTTTGTTACAGTGGGACTTGGTCACACCTGCAGCAACGGAGGTGAGTCTAGATGGTTGTTTACCTGTACAACAGGTGAGGTAAAGTCAGTTATTTTTAAAAAATATCAGCGTAAAAACTGATTGAAATGTTTACTACCAATATTAAGTCATATACATCAGTCAGTCCTTCCACGGTTTAGCTTGTTTTGTGGAGCATAAATCCAAAATAGACTTTCAGATTTTTAGGGATTTTTTGTTGGTAGCAAGAAAGTAAATTGGTGTACATCAGTGTTCGCACTAGGGTTGGGTATTCATTGTGATAAATTTAAAATTTTGATTCATCATTCCCACAATATTCCAATTAATGATGCTTAAAACCCCCCAAACTGTCCGTATCCTTTCTTTATTCAATCTTTGTTCAATGAGAGTATCTAGAAATATCAGTACATTTAAAAATATCATGAAACACAGAAAGAATTGAGCAATTTAGTGATGCAAGTCATACTTTTGTATGCGACTGGTGTGCTGAAGAAGCACATTACAAATGGGAATGTTTTTTAAGAGCAGTACGTGTGTTTTGAGATAACCACACCTAAAAAATGGAGAAATAAATAGTTTTTATATCATGATAAAAGTTTTAAGTCCATATCGCCTACCAATAGTTCACATATACATAGTTCTCATGTGATGTCACACTTAAGGGAACTTTGTAGCTGGCAGCCATCTTGGTAGGCGGTTGCTATGGAATTGCTATGATAACAATAAACAAGCCATAAGCTTAGAACTAGTTCTTATCTCATAACTTATAAACAGTTTAAATACATTACAAATGTTACTGTTGCAATATTCAATCCTCTATCCACCTCTGTGCCACACTAAGTGAAATATCGGTGCTGAACTAGCAAAATTAATGTAGCTAACGAGTTAACGAGGTCGTTAACTAATCATAGTTTGAGATTGGAGGCAGCTGGTCCACTCCGTCTCATACGGGTCGAACCGACAGCAGCCATCTTGTTGAACATTGGTCAAGAGTGTCAACGTTTTCTTTTTGTGATCCACGCTGCGCTTGCCTACCAAGATGGCGCGGATCACTTCTGGTTCAGACTTGTGGGAGTTAGGTAATAGTTTTTGTTTCATCTGGGAATTTAAACCATTTAATATTTTTATTGCTGATGCTAAACTCTTTTTAATCTCTTGTATTATTTTGAACTGTGCTGTCCATATATAATGCTTTTAGTGGATCAGTTTTACCCTGAATAACCTGAGGGAATTCTGCTTTTATTGAATTATTATTTATTTTCTAAAAGCTGCAACGTAAAGTGAACAGCTGATATGAATATTTACTGCCTCTGCCAACAGATTCCCAGTCCAGCCAGACTTGCTGGGTGGCAGCATGGCGTGTGCTCCGGTCCTGTTTTATCTTGCAGTGGTTTCCTAACGTTTCATCATCATATTCCCGTTGTGATTTCCTCCTCACCTCGTCTCCTGATTCCTCGCCGCTGGTTAATGAGGCGAAGGCTTCATGTGAGGCGGCTGAGCTGCCGCTCCGCTCCGCTCTCAGGCTGCCAGTTCTCAGATAAAGAGAGTGTGCACAGCTGATTTATAAGGCTCCTCCGCTCCTACTGTGTGAGCCTTTTAGTTGATTCAAACAACTTTAACTGTAATAAACTATCGTGACAGGAAATGTGCATCAGCCTGCAAATCACAACCTGGCATTTTTACAGTCTTTGTTTGCTTTCCGGGCGTTTCTCTGCAGCTTTTCAGGTTTACATGTTTACCTCCCTCCCATGTCTAACACAGCCTTCCTCCCTTCCTCTGTAAGCTGAAGTCATTTGATACCGGAGTCGATATTAACTCCTCCTGTTATTGGATTTCCATCCAGAAGGCTCCTCCTGGTGTTTCCACAGCGCCTTGCCTCGTCTGTAACTGAACGTCAAGCCGCAGAGAGTTCATCTCATTGATGTTAATCAGGTCGGCGGCCATTATTATCATGGAGGAAATCAATGAACATTGCAGAGCAGCATCAATTTATTACCTGGCTGTTAGCAGTTACAGATTTACAGCAGCTGGGGCCAGTGTAAATATGAACATTATGACATGTTGTCGTATTAGAGCAACAGATATACCTATATTAAAGGTATAGCGACTTATTTATTGCCACTAAAACGTTTCCCAGGATGTTCATATCTGCCGGATTCAGTCTGAATAAATGTAATAATACACCAGTACTTCAAGCTGTTTCAGTTTGGTTTGACACCAGAACCAGAGGCGACGTCACACTGTGTGTGAGAGAGCAGTCGGTTTTACTTTGTTAAACTGGGTTTTTTCAATATTTAAAAACAAGTTACATTTAAAGCTGCGGTATGTAACTTTTATGAAAAATATTTTAACTTGTTAATTAAAACTTTCACCATGTTACAGTTGGCTATGAGACAGATAATCTGTGAACAGATCAATTTCCCTGATCTTTGCCATCTGAAGAAATGCACCAAAAACAACCGATCAGAGCGAGGAGGCGGGGCTTAGCGCTGCCAATCAATCTCGTCGTTGCTAAATGTGCTAATGGTGGAGAAACAACTCACCATTACAGGAAAACCGTTCATCCTCCGTCATCAGTGGACATTTTAAGCAGCGCTAAGACCCGCCTCCTCGCTCTGATTGGTGGTTTCAAGTTAGCACCAGAAAAATGAGATCAATTTTTCACAGTTTATCTGTCTCACAACAAACTGTACTTATTATACAAGCTCGGTTGTAAAAATACAAATACTTTGTGACACTTAACATCAGTGATAATTTTAGTTGGTTAAAAATAAAAAGCTTAAATAAACTTGTATCTTGAACTGCAGTTCCAGAAAAAGTCAGTCCAAGGTCCACAAATGGCCCACGGGCCGCACTTTGGGCACCGTTGAGTTACACAGAATGAGCAGAACCCGACTTCTGGTGGTTTTCTGTTACTCTACTGCTGAAGAAAATTAATGTGTGAACATGTTTTAATATAAAACATTAGTTTTTCCAGTTGCATGTTTGTTGATGTTCTCAGAAATGCTGAGTCAGCTGCTTCCCTCCTGTCCGGCTCCGTTTGCATCATTTCACAGTAAAATGTGACGTTTTGTCTGGTTGGTTGAGTCACAGAGGAGGACGGCTGTAGGTGAACTTTGAACCCTGGTGTTGATGTGTGATCTTAGACTAAATACGCCTACTTCTACATATTAATAAATAATAACATGTTGCTCTGTCCTGAAAACACTTGAAAATCTGTGTCTGTAATTTTGTAAAGAATATTTTGTGAGGTTGCTGTGAACAGAGAGAATAAAAGTGATTTTGTTTTTTGTGCAGGACAGAGAGCTGCTTCATGTCATGAGAGGCTGAAAACTCAACAGGTGAGGAAGACGGTTCTGTCTTTCTACGTCTTTTTTGTCTTTGTCTTTCACTCTCTTTTTTGTTTTTATATGTTTCACTGTTTCTCCATCTTTCCTTCCCTCTTTCTTTCTGTTTTTTTCTGCCTCTTTGTTTTTCTTTCTCTGTTTCTCTCTCCGCTGTCTTGATTTTTCGACAAGAAGCCTTTAAAAGTTTATTCTTAACTTTGCCACAGTCTCCAGTTAATGAGTTACACTGCGTTATATTACAGTTCCAGTGTTTTTACCTCTACAATAAAATAAAGAAGGTTTTCTCAAATTATCCTCCCATTGTCAATAAATGGCTGAATGTTTCTAATGAAGCTGTACCCAGAACCACAAACATTTTATAGTCATTAGTGAGATTCTGGTTTATTTTAGGAATTCATTTAAATTTAATTGTTGTTTGAAATAGACTCAGATTTTAGGCACCAGGTCAAAGATTGTTTGTTTGGAATAAAATTGCCAACATTTCATCTATCTGACTCTAAATGTCCTATTTAGATTAAGAAACAGTTCCTAAGAGATTTGTACTAAAGATTAAAGGGTGTATGTATACATTTGAGCCCTTTTATTTGCAGTCTGTGTAGGTTGAAGGAATTTCCTCATGAAGTTATGTCATAAAAAACCTGAAGACGCGTTTTATCATCATTCCACCCTTAAAATAACAACTCAGACTTGGCAAAGAACCAGTTCTAGTGACAGAAACTGGTTCCAGTTTCTTCAGCTGAATCTGTTAAATGGACTACAGACGAGACGGTTTACCCTCCAGTCTGCATGACAGACAGTTAATGATGAAGGATTTAAGGCATTTAGGACGTTGTTAAAGCTGCTTTCTCTTCTTTAAGAGGAATCTGGTTTCTGCAGTGTTTCTGCCTCACTTCTGTTATTTTATAGATAAATCGCTGAACTCAAACAAAGGCCTCCTGCTTCTCTTTCTCTTGCTAACATCATATAAAAGTTTGATAAGTCTGAAGTTGCTGTGTCAACATGTCTCTGCAGAGCTGCTGCTCTTATTTCAACAGACTGTTTCTGTGCAAACACATCAGAGCCTCTCTGGCTGGTTTGCAAACGGACCGCAGGAAGATGAGGCTGATAATGACTCCAAGACAGGAAGTAGTTCTGCTGTAAAGAAAACATTTATTAACCCCCGAAGATCTCTGAATATCTGAGTGTTTACCAGACTTGTGTGCAGCAAACAGAATAATTTAGGCTGGAAATTTTCTGTATTTTGTCATGTTTGTTGTCAGAAGGTTTTGTTTTCCTCTGAAAGCTCAGTATGGATTCATCTTTTGTTTAATAGTGTCTGTTTCTCAGGAGACTCTTCTACTAAAAGGATCCCCATTTTACCCAAATATCAATTTAATGTTGTAATAACCTCATTCAACGCTGTGCAAATGCTTAGTGAAGATGTACTCACCTTGAGATGCTGGGTGCTTGAAAATGAAAACGAAACTGATGACATCACCTGATTAATCAGTCTAATAACTATGTGACCAATTTACTCTTGTTGACTTCAGAGATGCTGCGTTTGATGGACGATTAAAAAAACGACGTTTCATTAGCATAGAGGCTAAACAAGGTGATGCAATAAAGATGCAGTTTTAGAGACGTCAGATTAACCCCACATGCAGGAAACAGGAGTGAAGGTGAACAATTAATCATGAAACAGTTAAAAAACTTGATGGAAGAACAACATATTCAGAGCAGTAATGAACTCAATACTGTACAAAAAATATAGATTTGTCCTACTCTGTACTGATGTGAAGTCGAGCAGAAAGAGCTGACTTTTTTTTTTTTTTTTTTTACCTCCAGATGAATCCTTTGCTACAAATGATCAAAAGTTCATTAAAGAAATTATGTTATTACATTTTAGGCATTAAAATATTTGTTTTCTTGTCTAAAAAAATGAACTTCTTTATATTTATGTGTTTCTAATATTGTTAGCAATAAGTATAAATGGTTAAATGGAAAAATTTGCAATGGGATTATTTTTTATCCAATTAATTGTCAGAATAACAAACTACTAAAATAATTGATGGCTGCAGCCCAGAACAGGAGAATGTGGAGAAAATCCACAGATCGAACTGGAGAACACAAACTCCACACAGGAATCAGGACGGGAATGACTGGGATTCAAACCCAGGACCTTCTGTCTATCCTAAAACTGTAGAAAGTAACAAAACGGCTACATTTATCAATAGTTCTGTAAGCAGTTGCTCCTCCGAACCTTCACCAGCGCAGACTAAGCTTTTGCATAGTGTTGCATGAGGTTAAGGTCGTAGTTATTACGATATTAAATTGATATTTGGGTAACATAGGAATCCTATTAGCAGTAGAGTCTCCTGAGAAATAGATACTAATAAAACAAAAAATGCTGAACTTTGACAAGAAGCCAGAGAATGACAACAAATGTGACAAAATACAGAAAATTTCCAGCATAATTTATTTTGAAAAATGTTCAGATACTCAGATTTGCAGCCTTTTCCTGTCTTGCATCTATTATCAGCCTGTAAACTTCTGGAAGAGTCTTTCTCTCCAGAAAGTTTAAGAAAAAGTCAAATTTTCCTCCACCTTCTGTCTAAGTTTAAATATTAGTCTGTCGTCTCCCACAGACTCTCCTGAAATCTGCAGCAGGTTTTCATGTTTGCGCAGAGACGCGGTTCACTTCGCTGCAGATTTCGCCCTGAGGCAGGGATTTCTGTGGCTGTAGAGAGGAGATTGAACGCCTACGTTTTGTCTTGGTGGATATGTTGTATCCTGCAGAGAGCGATGAAGGACATTGTTCCCAGTTAGTCGGTGGATCGGGTTTATGTGAGAGACCCCGTGTTAGTTGGATTTAAAATGCTTTACATTTTCCTCACACTGGCTGAATTTGGCAAATTTTTAAAATCATAAAATAATGAGGATTTTTCAGCAGCTTTTTCACTACAAGGAGTATTTTATTTTCAGTATTTTTAGAGCAGAATTATGAGCATTAATGCATGTAGAGCATCTCTGATAATGATGTCCTAGGAGACAGTGTCATGGCATCAAACATTTGAGCAGCACAGATCTATTTCAGGGGAAACACTGTGGGGGAAAGAAGGACCTGACTTCCTAAAAAGTAAATGACATGTCCTAAATATTTTAAGCACAACTGCTTCTTCATGACTGTTAAAATTATTTTTAAAAAAAGCAAACCCAAAGCAAAGTTTCTGTTTTATCTTTGAAGCACAGCTTGGAAAGGCGGCAGCTCTTCCTCTGCTGGTGATTGACCTTGCATTATTCCTTCAGGTCCTTTCTACCAATTTTTAATGATGTTTTGGTTGGTGAGATCAGACACGATCATCTGGCCATCTGTTTAATACATGAATTAATATTTGCTTCCAACTTTGTCTCTGCTTATTAAGGGAAAAAGTTATTTCAGAATTAATATTTTTATATCAGGACATAACTAGTTCAAACCAGAGGTTTGACCGGCGTGAAACTTGAGTCGAAGGTTATCCCAAAGTCAGGGGCACAACTACATATTTTTGAGGTGGATGCGAACATGCCACCAGCGGCCCCCGGTCTTCCTGCTTTAATTGAATCCAGATATTTTAGTAAAATGTCCAGTTTCAGAGACATACAACTGGATATCATCGGCGTAGGCATGATGGGGAATATCCTTAAAATATAGAACAGGACAAAGAGGAAACGGGTAGAAAAGAAACAACCAAGGCCCCAAAACAGAGCCCTGTGGAACATGAAAAGTACAGGAGTGAGATTTGTATGTAGATGTAGCCAAGAAGGTTGAGCTATCAGATAAGTGAAGGCGATTTCACACCTAATAGTCCAGTAGAATAAATTGCAACATTTCCAGCTGCTGTGGTTCTCTTTCTCTCTGCTCTGAGTCAAACCAACCTGTTCCCCTCCTGGCCTGTGGGGGCGCTGCACCAAGAACCGCTGAAGGAAACAACATTAAAACCTCTGAAGACACAGAGCGCAACTTCCTCCTTCACCAAACGGCAGCAAAAATGGAGAGCCATCAGATTTTAGCTGTTGGATGATTTCTCTTTAGTGTTTGTCTAAAGACCGCTAGTCATTTCTCCCGCTAGCACTAGGCTAACACGTTTGTTTTGGTTTAATTTACCCAAAGTGCCCTGCGCTTCCTGCTTTCGGAGTGGTTTCTGGTCCACTTGGCTTTCACATATGCATTCAAACTGAAACAGAATCATTTCAACCGAACCGAGACCGAAGTTTGTTGGCAGAACAATGGTCGATTTTGGTTGATTACACGTTCACACCTCCCCAAACGAACCCGACTTCCTAGTCAAACAAACTGGAGTTAGATTAAAGCGGACTGAACAGAGCTGGTGTGAATACACCCTCTGTCAAAATATTACAGAAATAAACAAATTTCCATGACTGAAATCTATATCAAATGTCAAATTTTGCACAGAAGCATAAAGCCAGGACATGCTGGAGGGACTCTGTTCTGGACTTTGCTCCAGAACCTTTTATCTTTGTGATAAGTGAAAAAGATTTTCTGGCTTTCTGACAAAACATGTTGAAAGAAAACTCATCTGAAAGATTCACAGATCTTTGTGTTGCTGTGCTCTCCTGTGAGGAGTAAAGGGTTTGTGATCTACCCGTCTTTAGAAAGTGGAAGCAGACACTGAAAGGCGAGATGGTTGCAGGAGAGAGGTGGGAGCAAGCACATCTGGTTCTACTCAACATGACTGAGATTCCTCAGAGACGGGGGGGAGGGGGAGCCGGAGCGAATGAGCTGGTCTCCTGCACCACCGCCTGTCCGTCCCGAAGGACTTTGGATCAGAAACAGAAATCCAAGACGTAGAAAATCTGATGCAACCAAAGGGTGTGGAAACATTTCAGACTCTGGTCTTCAATCACACCCATTTCAGTCAATACTAATGTTCTTTTCCACGTTTCAAAGTGGAAAATACTTTCATGATCCTTCCAGCTCCTTCCTGGCAAATCTGCATCTAAACATCAGATTTTTAGGACAATCCAAGAATTCCCAGACAAGATTAAAAACAACCCGGAGACTGAATTTATTAAACCTGCTACTAAAGTTAAAACGGATCCAGGTTGAATCCACTGGAGTTGCACCAAATCATCTTAAACAACTGACCCCTGATGTTTTTTTGCCGTTCTAGTAAAAGTTTCTGGTCTTTATTATCAGATTCAACTGAGCTAAGAGGTCAACAAGCACCAGCCTTTCACTGTGAAACAATCAGCTGCACCAACATCATGATCATTAGTAGTTTGACTTACTCAAGTTTCCAGCAATTTCTGTGTAAACATCTTAATGTCATCTGGTTAATAAGGTCAAACTACAAATGATCCATCTAACAAGAGAAGAAGCATGTTGGGGTCAATGGAAAGTAATGAGCTTAAATACCAAAAGAAATCTCTAAAAATACACCAAAGACGACTGACGTCTGTCTAAACCAGTGACCTACCTGACCCTTGGTCTGATAGCCAGTCAGGGAGGAAGGTGAGGGAAACACACAGGGGAATCCAAAATGTAGAAGACTAAGCAACTACCATGGCGCACCAGAAGCTCTGGTGGACATTAGAGACTCTTTAAATCATTTGTTTGTTAAAAATACTAATCAAACTCTTGGCATTGCTTCTTCCCGGTTGGCCATGTTTGTTTACCTCAACTCATGTTCGAGATTTTGAAAAATGTCCCATTTGACATGTGAATGTTGGTGAGAGAAACCAGTTCATCACGAGTTAATCCTGCTGAGATTTTCATCGTCATTTGTGTGGTCTCAGGTTTTGAAAATTGCCAGATAATTTACCAACTTTGTTGTGTGAACCAAAAAAACAAACATATTTGGGAATTTAAAGTTTTTATTAGTTATCTGTAGGAATTTATTATAAAATGACAGAATCACGGATGAATAATTTACAGTGTCGCACTCTTCAGGACAGGGTATCTTACTTTAGCCATTATGCTGTTTTTTTCCCTCATACATAGGATGAGCAAGACTCTGAAAAACATATGATTATTAGGTAGGTGATGCCATCAGTTTCAAGCATCCAGCATCCCGAAGTGAGATCATTTTCACCAGCGCAGATTGAGTGTTTGCATAGTTTAGCTAGGACATTTGGTATGAATACATTAGCAGTGGATAAAACACCTTTCGGTCAATTTAATTAGCATTTTTCACACTAGTCCAGATGAAATGTTGGACCTTCTGGATGACAAGTGACTGAGTGATACTAAAGATGACCATAAATATCTGGAAAGAAGATTTATGGACATTGAGGAATATAGAAAATATGTAACTGTAGAGTTAATGACCTGCTTCTGTCTGATTTGTGGTAATCAGAGATTTATTTTTAAGTTCAAAACAGCCTCTCACACCAAGGCCACCTCCACAGAAACTAATCTTGCATGCAGAAGGCCTTTAAAAGAAATAATATTTCAAACACACAATCTAATCAAAAAAGAACAGCAACCTCTGAAAGCTGCAGCAGTGGAAATCTTAACTTGTCTCTCTGTGTGCCAGAGAAAATGAAATGCCAAGCCTGGCTAAGGACATAATGAAAAAGCTATTATCAGCATAAGCTTTCATCAGCACAGCATTCAGCCGTGTTGAATACGAACTGATTCTCTCATCTCGTGCCGTTCCAATCTGAACGCTGGGATATAATAAAGGAGGTGAGATAAGAACGAAAGATCACTTTTTTCCAGCTGAAGACATGCATCAGCACATTTACTGATGAGCTGGAGCTTTCACAAACAGACGCTCTCGCAAAGGCCAAGACAATCAACGCGTCGTCGTCGCTTTAATTCACGAAGCAACTCTATGCATTTGAAAATCTAGATTTGCTTCCAGTTTTTGTCCCGCTTCTCATTTTCCTTCTTTTATTTTGCATCTAATTATTGCCATTCTCTTCAAGTCTCCATCCATCAGCCAGGTCCAGAACTACAGCCTGAATTCAAATGTAGCCTCCTCATACAATATTCACAGCTACTCTGAATAATGCATATTACGATACAATATTCGGACTGCATTAGGCTCTAATGAAGATGGGCTGATGTCTATGAAGGAGGCATCAATTTGTATTGAAAATGTCAGAAAACCAAACCAAATGGTGCAGAAATGTTTAAACATTGGTTTTTTAAAAAACTTTCTTCTCTGGCCAAGACTCCCGAAGGTTACCTTTTAATTGAAACGGCTCTACTCAGAGTCTCAAACCTTTTGAGTCAGATTGATTCAGGTAAATGTTCTGTGCTGCTTATATTAGGCCTGATGTCAGCTTTTGACCTATTGACAATCAGATAGTTGGGCTGGTATTCCAGATTTTGATTTTAAATTACAGTTTGGTCTACTTTAATCCAACTCCAGTCAGTTAAAGTCTGATTCGTTTGGGGAGGTGTGAATGTGTAATTGGACTCTGGTTCGGTTCGAATTGATGTGAATTACAAGCAGACCAGAGACTGTTTCAAAAGCACGAAGTGGACTACAGCACAGGGCATTCTGGGTAAATACAACTAAAACAAACGCATTAGCCTAGCGCTAGTGGGAGAAATGTCTCATGGTTTTTAGCCAAAGACTAAAGAGAAATCCTCCAACCACTAAAATCTGATGCCTTCATCTTGTTTCCATTTGGTGAAGAAGGAAGTTGCTCTCAGTGTCTTCAGAGGTTTTTGTGTCGTTTCCTTCAGTGGTTCTTGGTGCAGCGCCCCCACAGGCCAGGAGGGGAACAGGTTGCTCAGAGGGTTTGGTTGGTTTGACTCAGAGCAGAAAGATAAGCACAGCAGCTGGAAACAGAACAATCGAACCAAGTGTAGTGGACTTGGTTCAAACAGTGGCTACTGGAGTTGAATTTTGGCGACAGAGGCCACGCCCCTCAGTGTCTCTGACCTATGAACTTCTGGTACTTCTAGGAACTCCAGATAGGTTGCAGTAATGGCATATGACTGAAAGATGACGGGTTCCTGGTAGCTTCATGCTTGATTCTCCTCAACTGCTTGGAAGATAGTTTGTAACTTTTTTCTCAATGCGTTTCTTGCGATTCTTTTTACAACAAATTGTTTGATGGTTCTGTGATCAATCCTCTCTGAGACATTTGGTTATTTTTTATATACTTTTCAGTGATAGTTAATTCTCTTTTTGATCTATTTTGCCTAAAATGGACCACTTTGTACCTTAGATTTCTCTGGAAGTGTTTTTCCTTTTTTATGTGTCTAACTTTAGCTCTCCAACCAGACCACCATAAACGCTCAGATGCTTCCACTGGCACAAATCTGTTTAGTTTCTGTGTCACTTCAGGCCCGGGTTGTCTCCACGGCCGGATCAGAACATGCCAATAGAGCCAGATTCAACATTCTCAGTCGGAGGGTTAAACAAACGGCTGCAGCTCCATTCCACCTTCCACCTTCTCATTAAATCCTCTCCATTGGCTTTCATGGGGAATTTTATTGTTTTTACTGGAACCAAAAACTCTCTGGAAATTCAATACCTTCAGAATTAAATAATATTACAAATATAGATGCTTACTTCCATCTCTGAATTGTCAGATAATTTACCAATCTCGTTGTGTGACACAAACAATCAAACATGTTTGGGAATTTAATGTTTTTATAAGTTATCTTTAGGAATTTATTATAAAATGACAGAATCACAGGTGGATTGTTTACAGTGTCCCACTGCTTCAGAACAGGGTAACCTAATTTAGCCAAGATGTTGTTTTTTCTCACACATAGTGTTAAGAAAAGCATCTGATTTTCCTCCGATCAGCTCGTCTCTTTCTGCTTTGTGTCAGTATTTAAGTGAAAAGCTGATCATTTCCCCTCCTGATGACTCTTCCGGAGAAGCAGACCCAGAGCAGAACCCCAGAGGGTTCTGACCCGCATTCCTTCGGCCTCATAAACAACCTGATTAGCTTCGTCTGTCCTGTGATCCGGCGACACGGAGCTCCGACGGTCGGCTCTGCCAGCAGAGGAGGAGACCAAATGCTGTTTGGTGTTTGGGAAACGGGTCGAGAGGAAGTTGGGTTTTCCAACTTGTGCTTATTTTTCGTGATGTTTTGCAGCTGAGATTGAGGCGCAGGACAGTGTGGGAATTTAGTATTTCTGCATGCCTGAAGTCCAGAGGGAACCCAGCGCTCCACTGCTGCAGCTTCCTGCTCTAATTGTTAAAACTCCCACACAAACAAGCCTCTGCGCACGCTCGCATTTACTTAATCATTCACACATTTTTGAGTTTTTTGCTTAAGGCGAACTTATGCAGATGATTGTAGAGTTTCCACAGAACAACACTGCAAAAACACAATCATACCAATTATTTTATTTAAATTTTAATACATTGTAATTTAAATTTGTTACAAATTCTTTGAGAGAAAATCCCAAAGTGAAAATATGTGTAATTCTAACTAGCTTGACAGCTAGCTTAAAGATCTTGGTACACTTGAATTTAGATAAAACTAACTTACAAGTACATTTTCAGCAATATATAGGAGTTTGTTTTAAGGAAATAATTTCTTGATATTGATGAAAAAGTAGTTCTATTGACAGATGATTTAACTTTTAACGAGGGGAAATTGTCTTGTTGTAAGTAAATTTATCTGCTGATGTCAACATTTAGAAATTGTTTACTGAAAACAAGCTCCTCTATTTAGCTGAAAAGTTACTTACTAAGTTTTGAGTTATTTCAGATGTAATAAAATATTTACACTAGAAATGAGACTAAAACTACTTGGTAAGATTTAGTGTTTTTGCAGTGAAGTGCCGTTTTTGTGCAGCGTTGTTTGTGTTTTTAGAAGCAGGTCCTCATGTCTGCCTCTGCTTTCTGAGCAAACATGCAACACGCTCTGGGTGTTGATGCTGCAGCCGCTGTTTGGATTGTCTTTCTTGGCACACGCCTCCTGACCCGTAGTGTGTGTGTTTGTGTGTGAAACAGAGGGTGTGTGTTTTTTCCTGGCATCGGGGTCAGACTGCGAGCAGATCTAGACCTGCTGAGTGGGCCTCAGCAGGTCTAGAAGGAAAACTGATGTCCACTCCTTCAACGTTACGCTTTGAAAGCCATTTTCCATCCAAATTATGTACATTACTATACAAGAATAGGGATGGATGCAATAAATTCTTTATTTCATTTGTAGCAGAAACTTAAATTAACAAAAGTTCAGAGAGAAATAGTCGTATTTAAAATTTTAACAGAAGTGTTAGAGGGAGGCGCTCTAGCCAGAAGCAATAATTAAAACTGTTGGTTTCTATGGCGATTTTATTAAAATAAATACCTTCTATACCTTTTGCAAGAAGGAAACTAGGGTAGGGTTGTAGGGTTGTGTTGGTTGACGCGACTCTCCAATATCGCATGGAGATTGGGGGCAGTTCCCCTGGACTGGCAGACTGGGTGGTGGTCCCCCTGTCCAAAAGGGGGACCGGAGGGTGTGCTCCAATTATAGGGGGGTCACACTCTTAGGCCTCCCTGCAAGGTCTATTCAGGGGTCCTGGAGAGGAGGGTCCATCGGATAGTCGAACCTCGGATTCAGGAAGAGCAGTGTGGTTCTGGTTCTGG
>CAEFZX010029088.1:0-15388 GCA_903066825.1 Alfaro cultratus
GAGCGGCGAGGCCGCTGTTATACACCCAGCATGCAAATAGAGCTGTGCCATCCCCCAGCTGTGATTGGCTGGTTGGCCCACGTGGGATTTAGCACCAAAGAAAGAGGCGGGAATTTCTGCCGGTTCATTTTACTCAGCTTAGCTGCTCCATAGAGTCTGTGAATGTTTTTTACTTGTTTCAACTTAATTCAGTTCATTTATTTAACGCCTATTCACAATTCCCCCTGAACTCACAAACAGAACCAGATGGCTGTCATGCAGTGAATTCACATCAGTTTAATTTACAACACATATTGTCTCAACCTACTTTAGAAGAAAAAGTCAATTTAATCCAGTCATACATATTAAACATTTTTTTTAATGTAATTTGATTTATTTCAAACAGGTTTTCAAAAGCAAGAAAACAAGCAATCAGAAAAAAACATGCGCATACATGTCCAGAAGCAAAATAGTTAGCTTTGAACGATTTAAAAATGAGCTCTGATTGGAAAATAGCAAAGTTAATGCATGAATATGAGCTTTATTAGACAATATCTTATGACAGTAAATAAGGAAATCAGCGTATGAACGATTCACTTGATATCACACAGATTTCAAAGCTTTACATTTGTGAAACAAGCAAAAGCTGCGCTGACATGTGAAAAGGTTTTCATATCAGACACCAAGGCTAAACATGAAGCAGGGGGAAAAAAATCATTTCACCTGAAGAACTTTTTTTTTTCTACAGGATTCCTGGAGCAGGTTAAAAGGTTTGAGTGGCACAGAAGCATTTCTGAAGTATTTCTAATCACACCTCAGTCGATCCAGATGGAGATATTAAAATGTTTGTCAGACCAATAATGCGGAGCAGCAGGAGAGCAGGGAACTCTGGGTCGTTCATTGGTTTGTGGTTTTGGCTCAAAATGAACAGGAAGGCACCAGCTGCCGATTTTATCACAAGCCACAGTCACATATTGCTTTGTTTCCCTCGGGGTCGTTTTAACTCTGCATTTTGGTTTCGTCACTTTCACCACATACACCGGTAGTTCGAATTCACTCGTGCACAAGTTGTCCTGGCGGTTCCAGCCGTTGCCGTTGCAGATTTTTATAACACGATCTCTGTTTGAGCGCTCGATGAAGGTCTGAGTTGGCACTCCGCAGCGATTCAAGAGTCCTATATGTCTAGGGAAATAAATATACTATTAAAAACTATTTCATTTAAAAAGGTTTTTCATGATGTCACAAGTCTTTCAGTTAAACTTACATTATGAATGTAACTATGCAGATGTAAAAAAAAAAAAAAGCATGTGTGAAAACATCTGGATGGAGCATGAGCAGTTCTGTCAAAGTTTGAAAAGAAATGTTTGTATTTATTCTGCATCTTTTATTGTATACTGATGATCTGAAACACTTTATTGTTTCTCTCATTCGAAGCAAACTCAAAATAAATCATTTCTACCCCCACTGTACGTGACTCTGATTTGTATGTATGATTTGAACTGAATCACAAGCAACTAGATGTAGGTAAAATAAAGTTTATAGTTCTGACTTTAATATTACAGAGTTATGCTTCCATATCAGTAACTATTGAAGTTTATTCTCACCTTTTGATCAAAATATTGACATCAGTAACTCACCTCTGCCATGCAGATTTTGAGCTAGTATCAAAGTTTTTTCGGAGGATGTGTTTTTTTTCAAAGTCATAGAAAGCGTTTTTGTTATTGGTCGGTTGACACGGGCGTCCATTGAAGAAATCCGGGTCTCCCACGGCGCAGCTGCACATGACAGCGATCAGCAGCATGACATTCATTTTCTTGTCTGAAGAAGCAGAAACTCAAAGTCACTGAATGCAATTCAATATATTCGTCTCTTCGCTGTTACTTTGTTGCTCTGAACAGAGGAGCGTTTTGAAGCTGTGATTAGGATCTTAAAAAAATTCCTAAATCGTTATTTAAGAAGCTGTTTCATTAGAGATATTTTATTATTGATTGGAAGTAATCAGTTTCAGATGCAAATTATAACTGAGGAGATATTTACTCACCTTCCATGATGGTCTCTACCGTCGGTCTTGTGAAGTGACAGGAGGAGGTCAGTGTCAGCTGGAGTTATAGTCGGTTACCATGACCACCAGGTGACCCAGCTCAGAGCAAACAGCCAATCAAAGGTCTGCACGTTAACCTATGGCTTTAGCCTGTGGTCATAAACTAAAAGTTTTCACATTGCTGACTCAAGTCAAGAGTTTGTTTTCTGACATTTCATCTTGATGTGACTGAGGGTGGAACATTGTGGCTTTTCTATCGTGTGAAAGCCATTAAGCAGGTTCGGGCCTGTCGTTGAATTTATTTCTTCCTCATAACTTGTCAGAACATGAGTTTATTTATTTGTAATTTGTGGAGTTCTACAGGTCATTGCAGTCAGGTATTTCATACCAGTAGAGTTCAGCGTTTTACTGTGCATTTATTCTGGAGGAGTGGGAACTCATTGAACACAAAGATGAAGGAAGTTGCAAAATTATTAAACGATGAAGGAGTTTCAGATGTCTCACCAAGCTGATGTTTAAGCCTAGTGTGTTTTTTTTCTGCTTTGTTGTTTGGCTTCTTTTGAATAGGAACGGCTGAGCTGCACGTATTGAAGGGTGAAGGTAAAGTTTGGTCATGTCACACAGGGCAGCTGAGGAAATGTTGAGCTGGAAACCACCTTCTCCACCAGACCAGTTGAAAGAGTTACCTGGCCAAGTTAAGAGGAACAGGAAGGTGGTGGTCTGCACCTCTGTCACATCTGGATTTCCAGAAACTCTTTCATGATTGCAGTGCGTTGGTCGGACGACCTTTCACCAATATTTTTGAATTACTAGTGCAAATCAGTCAGAGCCAAGTTTACTACTAATACTTAGATGAAGTCAAATGTCATATTTAAATTACCATTTTCTACCTTAAATCTACATGTATATTATTGTTTTTTGCTACAAGTTTATCTCTTCTCCAACTCCACGGCACAATATATCTGAAGAGCATTAATTTTTAATATAAGTGAAGTATTTATTTATTTTTTTTATTATTTTCACTCTCAGGTCTACCTCTTCCTGCTTCCATCCTTTTCCTTATATTAAACTCGTCGCTGTGCAGCTTCGACTCGCTGCCCTGCTCTCTGTGTTGGTGGCTGCCTAGCAACCGTTACAGAATGACATCATCGCCGTATTTTGAGGGGGGGAGTTTTGAACATCCTTTTTCTCTTTGAACAATCTCCATGATGCTTTTTTCACATTACAGTGATCAGATGTAACTTTATAGATGTAGGCCACACTATAACTTTAAAATCTATAAAGTTAGGCTTATAAACTGAAATAGTGGCTTTGTAAACAGATTCAGGAAGCTTAAAATTAACAGTAATTATTGATATTTATAATTTTTTACATTATGTCTACATGTGTGAGGTGAACAACTAACTCAAAACACAAGTGTACTAGTTATCAGACTTTGAGTTAACCTTTCTGTTATGCAAAACTAGAAACAAAATGGCTCATAGCATCACAGCCACTTTAATAACTAAGACCCTCAGGACTTAAAACATGAGCTGTGATTGGATAACAGGACAAAATCAGATTTCATATGAGCTTTATTGGACAATGTTCAAAGCAACAGCAATTTGCTCAGCACAGTTAATAAGCAAATCAGAATATAAACAATTAATGTGATTATATCTACAGCTGAAACCAGATATTTCCATATCTTCTGAATTTGAAGAAAGTAACAAGAAATCTCTAAAACACTTATTTCACTAAGTTTTCTGGCATTTAGCAAATAAAAGTAATTGAAATAATTTTAACTAACCTAAAACAAGAGACATTTGGTCTGATTTGGCTTCAGATGGGGAGAAAACAAAATGTGTCTTTATATTCAGTGGGTGTAGATTTCTGGTTTCAACTGTGCTTTTGAAAGCTCTACATTTTCAACAGATGCTTGTATTCACACTTTATCCAAAAAGAACAAAAAATTACACTGACATGTAAAAAGATTATTGCAACATGTCCAATCTTAATAATGCGATGCAAATAAAAACCTTCGGTGCAGAACATATTAATTTCTCGTGCAGGAGCGCTGGAGCAGGTTAAAGGGTTTGAATTTTCTAATAGCAACAGCAGAGACGCATTTTTAATAATCTCTTATCTGATCCTGATTGAGATGTTAAATTGCTCATCAGACCAATAATCATCATCATCAGCAGCAGCAGCAGCAGCAGGGGAGCAGGTGACTTTGCGTCTCCTCTGAGTTTGGCGTTGTCCATGGAAATGAACAGGAAGGCAGCTGTTCCCAACGTTGTCACAAGCCACCGTCACCAGTTCTTCTGTTTTCCTCGGGGTGTTAAGAATTGTGCAACTCGATGTGTTCACTTTCACTTCATACACGGGGATTTTTGAGTTACTCGTGCACAAGTTGCCCTGCCGGTTCCAGCCGTTGCCGTTGCAGATTTTTGTAAGAAGAGCGACCTTTGACAACTCGATGAAGGTCTGAGTTGCAACTTTGCAGCGCTTCAAGCTTTTTATGTGTCTAGGAAAATAAACAAACTTTGTTATTCAAAACATTCATATATCTAATTTAAAAAGGTCAGCTTTTTAATTAAAGCGAAGCCAACAAGTCTTTCAGATAAGCTAACATTATGTATGTGCAGCAGGGATGGAGCTACACCAGAAAACCCTGAGGGTGAATTTCTCTTCAGTTTGTGAGCTTGAGGTTAAGTGCATGTAATCTGTGTGACTTTTAAAAAAAGAAATAGGAGGTGCTGGAGAGGCCTATTCAAAGTCTACTCATAAAAAAAAAACCTTCAGCAGTCCATGCATACTTGAAAACTCTACAATGTGGCTGAAGTTGAACTATTCTGCAGAGAACAGAGGACCAAAGTTTCTCCACAGTGATGAAAAAGCCACATTGCCAGTTGTAGCAGATGTTTGGTAGCAGGCGTTTCCTGTAAGACTGGAACAACGATTTTATTTCTCAGAGGATGAGTTTGTTTTACCTTTTCTCCCACAGTTAGTAACAATCAGAATTTGAAAACAAATGATTGTTTTCACTCTGTATTTTTGACTCAGAATATCAGTTTTCTGATTGAAAATGATTAATGTTTTCTATATTTTACATAAAAACAAAGGAAGTCTTTTGAGGGCAAATCCACTTCCATCCCACTCTGCTGGGAAAACTCTTCGATTGGATTGATTTGTGTTGAGACTGAACTGGATTCCAATGAGGTATGAGTTTTAAAATAAACAGTCTTCTAGTTTTAACTTTAGTGATTTACGCATACATTAACAACTCAATAATTGCAGGTTTTTATTCCTTTTTCAATCAACACATTGACTAAACATCCAGTGACTCACTTCTCCCACACGGCTGTTGAGCTGGTTTTGAACTTTTTTGGAAGGACGTGTTTGGTTTCAAACTTCTCGTAAGCGTTTTGGTCATTGTTCGGCTGACATGGACGATCGTTGCAGAGGTCGTCCTCTCCCGCCACCAGGAGCACAGCACAGCTGGACATGACAGCGATCAGCAGGACGGCTTGAAATTTCTTGTCTGAAGAGGCAGAAACTGAGTTAGTTGAATACAATTCAAAACGCTTTTACTTTGTTCCTCTGAACAGTGGAGCGCTTGTTGTGTACTGTAATTTGGATGTTAAAATGCTTGTATCCTGGCTGTAGCATTACTAAATCATCGCTACATAATCTGTTGCAGACAAAAGAAAAAGAAAAAAATCATTCATGTTTTGAGATGATCAATTTCTGATGTGTTCCAAGACTGTAACGTTAGGAGTCGATGTCATGTCACCTGAACACAGGAGATTGTTTTTTATTTTCAAAAAGGAGCAATTGAATAGAACAAATCAAATGATGAGGCTATTAATATTGCCGGTTATCGCTGAGAAAGTATTGACTCACCTTCCATGGTCGGCCCGTCTCTCCTCTCTGTCTTGTGAAGAGACAGAAGGAGGTTGCTGACGCTATAGTCAGTTGGCCGAGACCACCGCGTATCCCAGCTCACAGCAAACAGCCAATCAAATAACTGCAATTAAAGCATCGCTTTGTAGGTCCAAGGTCACGATCAACAAATATTCACACTGCTGACTCAAATCAAGCACTTGTTTTTTGACAGATCACTCTTGTGGTGAGCAGCGACGATTGAGGTCGGAAAATTGGGGTTGACACTTTGAGCAGTTAGCAGCTTTTGGTGGGGGGTGGAGGGGTCGGGCCTTAGAACTAGTTAGGTTAGTCGATTTTATTTGGGGGCTTGTTTAATTTCACATTTAGAAGATGAAGGTGCTCAACCCGTTTTCTGCTTTAGTCCAACTTTTGCTGTCAGGCCACAGCAGTCGAACCTCCCACTGTGCTTCTGTTTTGAAGGAGTGACAAATCATTAGCTACAAAAATGAAGAAAATTGCAAACGTATTAAATGGAGAAGTGGTGAAGTGGAGAGCACTGAGCAATGTCCGTTCAAGACGGCTTATCGAGTTAGTGTTGAAACCAAGCGTGTGTGTGTGTTTATGGCTGCTTTGTTTTGTTTTTCTTATGAAAAGGAACAGGAAGCCGGGGGTCTGCACTGCCTGTAGAGAATGGTGAAGCTAAAGTACGGTCGTGCAACACATTGGTCTGGTTGAGAAAATGTTGTGGATCTGGGAGCCACCTCCACAAACCCAGACCGGTCAACAGGTGACACATTGACCTGGCTCAGTACTATTAAAAGAGAAATGTGATAAACCTACTGGATTAGTAATGCTGAAGAAAGCAGAAAAGTAAAGGAGAGCTTCATTCTCAGAGAGACATCTTAGCATTTTTGGCTGTCAAACCTGAGGTCAGCATCTATTTTAATACCAACAGACTTTAAATAAGAGGTCAGGTTGGAATGAACAGCTCAGGAAAACTGGACTCATTTTGTGTGAGAATTTTCCTCTGGGATCAACAAAGTATATTCATCCATTCATTCATACATCATTAAAATTTGAAGAACTTAGTCATCCCCAATTTGATGTCACTAAGACCGTCGGGAAAGGCAAGAGTGGAGTGAGCAGCGACTTCTTGAGGGGGAAATAGATTTGGCAGTGATTTGTGTATAAGTGGAATAATAATCCTTCATTTCTATGGAATAGTTCCCAGTCAACGAATTGGTTTCGGTGGCACCAGTAGCTCCACCCTGATCGTGTGGTGCCATTGTCCAACAACAGATGAGGGAACCAGGAATGGTTCTGTTGGTTGCATGAGGCGATTTTACAATGGAAAAAGACCAAATAGTGACCCAAACTGCACTAACCAGTGCTGTATTACTTAGTGGAAGCAAACACTGTTGGATCATACCCAGTGTAGGTGTGATCCAACATACTGGGTTAATTTTTCCAACCCAAAAATATGTCAAAGTTACTAATGTTTATTTGTTAGGCTACCAGACAAAGGGTTAAAAAGAATGGCAATCAAGCCCGGATTATTAGCATTTGCTCTATTAACTTAGGTATTTTTTCTGGGTCTTGTCCTTTATTTGCTTCCTGACCACTTTATTAGGTTTGCTTATTTCTTCACAGTGGAAATCTCCTTTTCTCCCATATTTGTGCTGGCACAGGTTTTCAGACATCGACCTAATGCTCAGAATGAGCACAGCAGCCGCTGCCGTTTGGTTTCCATGGTTTTCAAACGAACAGGATGTGGTGGTCTGCACCTTTGTCACAAGACAAGATCGCATCTTTATCTGAAGATAAGTTTTCATTATTGCAACGTGTTGGTCGGACAAACCTGCAGCAATATTTTTGAATTGTCAGTGCAATCAGTCAGAAGTAAACTTACTAAAACACAAGCATCATGTTGATACCAGATTTTTCAACCATTTTATATCTAAATAGCTGATATAAAATGGTAATTGTAGTTGTTAGTTAATATCTCCTCAGAATATATGATACATTACACCTGAAGAGCATTCTATCTTTTCACATTTAGGTCTATATCAGACCTTTGTCCTCTCATTAAAAATATTGTTTGCAAACATGCTCTGTGCAGTATGGTTTTCAAATGAACAGAGGCCTCATGCACATCTTTCCTTACATTCAAACTCTATTAAACCTGTGCAGCTTTGACTCGCTCTCATGGCCCTGCTCTCTGTGTTGGTGGCTGCCTAGCAACCCTTACAGAATGACATCATTGCCTTATTTTGAGAGGGGTGTTGGGTTTTCTGCACCTTTAAGGTGTGACCTACAAATGCTTCTCTCAAGTCTTTTTCTGCACTATTAGTTAATAGTGATTTTCTGTTTTTTGTTAGATCATTTAGCAACATTGCTTTAGAAAATGGGGTTTTATTATAATGATTTTCCTTTTTACTGGTTAGATTAAAGAAATGATCTGCTTTATCAAATTCCAGTGTGGATTCTGTTCCTCTGTCACCAACCCTGAGCCAAATATGTCAGTTTTACTGCACATAAATCCCTATTTTCAGCCTTTGTTGCATAGATACTCTTTGTGTGCAGAACTGAGGATCAGCTAAACTCATTTTAAACACCATAAATCTGAAATGTTGCTGGTTTACTTTATTAGGGTCAACGGACAGCATTAAATAATGTTGCATCTTAGTGAGATGAAGTTGCTGCTATACCGATAAACAACCAGTAGGTGGCAATGCAGCACCGCAAACGCTTCTGATAGAGTGAGCTCACAGAAAACTATTTAAGGTTGATTTTTAACATATTCAAACAACTTAAGCAGTTTTAATCTATTTTTTTGAATATCCTTTTTCTCTCCGTGATGCTTTTTCACATTACAGTGATCAGATGTAATTCATCAGTCAGTTTTATAGATGTAGGTCACACACTAACTTTTTAAAGTTTTACAGACATTGCGCCACACACATAAAAATAAAAATATTTACAGAATGAATAGAGAGAATTAAATAAGAGGATTACTGGTACAAACAGTAGTTTGTGCAAGCAATTAGCTCAGTATGATAGGTGTGAGATTTAAAGTGTAAGAATGTGATTTTGCAATTCAGCTCAAATGAATTTTGAGATTGTTGTAAAATATTAATGGAAAAAGTCACAATAGGTGGCTTAGGTAAAAAACTGGAGGCAAGCAACAACTTAGATAAAAAATAACTCACATATAACACAGTCCAAGAGTATGGCATTGTTTTAATTATAGTTTAATCATTTGCTTTTTCAGTAAGCATTAGTATGGAGGTATCATTTTAATCAGTCTTAATTTATTTGAATATCAATCTTTATGTTTGCATGTAAAACAACAGAAACAAGGAGAAAGACAAATTAAAATCAACCCAATTCATTCATGTTATATTAATGATATCAGAGAATCCAAGATGTTGCTTCCACATTAAAACCTAACAGACAAAATCAGACACTGTAATTAACATATTTGGTCACAGAAATAAGATCCAACATGAAGTTTGCAGAATAAAGCTGAAAACAGATTGGTGAGCTTTTTAAATGTAATGCTCTACCGCGCCTGATTCAGCCATTACTGGTTGGAAAATTCATGGAGTGCCTTCTTTTAACAGACCCAGAGAGTCAGAAACTTTAGAGAATGAATGAAAACGCTGCTTTCAGTCCCAGAAACCAATACAGATACAAGCAGTGTTTTGTTGCTGCTTTGTATAGGAAACCTTTATTATGGTGTCTTCTGGACAATCAAAGGTGTTTTACTGATCCTCCACTTCGAAGATGACGGGACCCCTGATGTTGAAGCCAAGATAAAAACGCTCTGATTCACACACATGGTCAACCTGGCACAGACATTTTCTTATTTTCTTCCCGCCAACACTAAGAAAAGCATTACGATCTTCTCCGCTTTGCATTGTCTCCATTTGAATGGGCTGAAGCATGTCCTGGATTTGTGGCAGCTGCCACACCTCCCCACTACTCCACATATCATTGATCTTCTTTATTTTCATTTTGTTTCCATTTGTGTCATGTGGTTCATTAGCGAGCTGAGTTTCCACTATGATTTCCACCATCTTGTCCAGTCTAGACCTATGGATCCATCTGCTAAGTCCAGAGCCCTTCCCTAGAAAAAACAGTGGCAGCAGGTAACGACCCCGAAGGTACTTGGCGTAGACTTTATCGTAGGCTTTTTCCATCAAGGTGACATATTCTTCCATGTCAAGTTCATACATGAGGCCAGGACGGGGCTGTTCAGATTCTTCTCCTGTATTGTTCTCCTTTACATCTGCTTCCTCTGTAGTTTGTTCTTGAAGCTGATCCTCGTCTGTGTCAGGTTCTTGTAACTCTTCATCATTGTTTTCTTGGCTTACATTTAGCTGTTCCTCCGGCCAAAACAACAGCAGGACCAAAAGGTAAAACTCTGGGTCTCTACTGTTTGCCCCAGTGGGCAGAAACCTCTGTAGGATTGCCTGAAGTTCTCTAACCAGGGCATGTTGAGGAGAGTGGGGCTCTTTGTTGTTCAAGATGATGTTTGAAAGGATGTACCTCTCTGCCGTTTTGACATCATCTACATTTTTCTCATAAGCAGTCTTTAAATCATCTCGGGTTTGCTTCAACTGTGGCAGTGTTTTCTCAGTCACCGCAGACGAGAAAGCTCGTTTTTCCTTCGACACAAAAAGGCCATGATTCAGGCAATCGAGAAGAGCTGGGAAGCTGGTGGAATCAGCTGCGTCTTCTGCAGTGTATTGTTGATAGCAACTGGCAACATCTTTCCAAAAGTAATCTGGTTCCACTGTTGTCCTGTCAGGCTGGGAGTAGCTGAGATACCATTCAAAAAACTCAAATTTGTCTTCAACTTTCAGTTTTAGGGTGTCCTCAAACGGATTGTGATGTTCATGTTTCTCAGAGACAATCTTGGCCACTTGAATGAAACCAAAATGGCCTCGGTTGTTGAACGAATTGGAGTAGTTGGCACAGCCATCGTATTCACTCCATTCAGAGTCTAACTCCTTCTCTGCTTTCATCTCTACATCTTTGAATGCCTCGAAGGCCTTCTCAGCCATTTCTTTTACCTTCCTTGATTGTTTGGGCTCTCTCAATAAATGGTTCTTGTACACCTGTCCAAGGGTGTCTGCAGCATATGAGTTGTTCTGGGCTCTTTTGATGGCTTCTTTAGCCCACTCCTCAGCTTTTTTGAAGTTTGAGTGTTGTCCTCCAATGTAATACAGCCGAGCAACAGTTTGGGGGAAGATGTGTTTGTCTCGAAATTTGTTTGAAGCTTTTTTCAAAACCAAGAGGGCATCATTACATTTTTCTTGTTCTTTGATGTTTTCAATTAGCAGTGAGAATTTCTCTTTGCCCTTTGGACCAATTTCTCTCCTTGTTAGCAAATCTCTGACAAACTGGACAGTATGAGGTTGGACTTTTTCTCCACAAAGCAGATCGACACAGTCCAGTGCCAAGGAACTTCTGGGAATGCCTAGGTTAGCCAATAGCCCCACAGACATTGTAGCAATATCTGGATGAATCAGGTGTACCTTTGAGCCAGACACTCTGATGAGCGTGGAGAACGGTTGCATTCTAACTTCGAAGGGAGGACCTCCATGGATGGGATCAGGTGGTCCCAGGATTTCTCGACACTCTTCCATGTTCAGGTAGGAATAGGGAACATAGGCATTCAACAGTGCCAACCTTGAGAACAATTTTGTGTTGGGGGGCATTGGGTGGGTCTGCACATGTGCAGAAATGTGCGGTTCACAATGATAAAATAAATCATTTCTTTCATCAAGACTAAGGGCAGAGTTCATATCTTCTCCTGAGTTACTTTCCATGATGGTCACTTCAAACAGAAGGGTCTTTTGTTTGTGTTGCTTCTGCTTGAAAAAGTTGTTTCACCACAGTTTGCAATCCTAAAATTAGAAGAGACAACGTTTTTAAGCATAAATATTCAAAATAACAAGACATAGTGAGACTGAAGTGCTGGAACTGATCCCAGAATATCAAAACCCAGAGAATGGTCCAGATCACATCACTCGGAATGTGTTGAGAGTCTTTGTTGAGCAGCTAAATAATATATTTCCAGACATTTATCATTTTTTCTTAGCCAAGCCAAAGTGCCTATCTGTCCAAAGACTGTCATTATCTTTCCTCTGACCAAGAAGCCAAATCCATCTTTGATGAATTTTACTATTTGGTTGATATTGACACCATTAGCACAGAAATGTTTGGAGCAGCTTATGAATAATCACATCACATGATACATCTTCACTAATCAGGACTAGTTTCAGTTTGCCTTGCTGAGAAGTTCTGTTGTTGATCTCCACCCTACTCCATGATACGCTGACACACCCAGGAAAGAAGAAAATGGTCAACTAATTTCATCATCCGGTGTTCAGACTCATTACAAACAATGATGAGTCATTTTACAGAAAAGTCTTGTGATCAATGAACAATATGACCCTAATATTATTATGATTATGAAAAGTACTACATATTTCAGAAAGGTTAATATCTCCCACTGACCATCATTAAGACCAGAAGGACGTTCACAACACCTGAGAAATACCTGCATATTTGGGAAAACCTCAGATCCAAAGCAACATTTATTAGTTTTCTTCATTCTTTTCAGTTTTACTTAGTAGTTCGGATCAGTGGTTTCCAAACCTGGTCTTCAGTTACTTCTGTCCTGCATGTTGTAGGTGTTTCCTTGCTTCCAAACACTTCACCTAAATGAATGGGTGATGGCTTCTGCAGGGATACTTGAGGATCAGGATTATGAATCTCTGGTTTAGATGAATGTTACCAGTCCAGTTAGAGATTATCGACGTATAGGTATCTTAATTGGAAGTTAATGTATGCTGTTAAATTCTTGTACTTTGGAGTGACAATGTTTTGAATATGCATGTAGTGAGTTCACTCCATCTATTGTTTTATAATATCCATCTTCATGAAGCAATAAGAGGCAGAGTCTGTCAGCTGTTAAGACATGAATTCCAGATTATCAGGTGTTGCCCTACCTTGGTAATTATGATTAAAATTAATGACTTTGTTTACAATCGCCTCTGCTAGTCATTAATAGTTATTCTTTGCCAAGCCTATTGTTGCACAACACAACATTCTGCAAATGCAACTCTGGAAGGATCCTCACATTCACAACAGCACAGCAGAAAGAGTCTGGTAATGAGAACTGCTGAGGAAACCATCAGTGTCTCATCTGCAGGACATTTACAGAGAGAAGATGGCATCTTAACAGACCGCTCACAGCAACTACTCCTGTCGTTTGGGAAAAATACAGGAGGACATTTAAACAACTTTTTTCCCCTCACAACACCCAGATTCCTGAACCGAAAGATTTAGCATGCAGACTTGGGTTATAGTCTTTTTTTTCTTCTATCCTTGTCTGTGGATCTGTGAAGCTTGGTTTTGTTTTTGTGTGATGCATCGAAATAACCTATGAAGTTTGTTCATTCATTCACTCATTCATTCATCTCTAATGCCTCAGGATGCACTTACCTGTAAAAGGATTATGATCAGAGGACCAACAGGACGGAAATGTCTGCAAAAAGCAGAGAGAATACTTAGAGCTTTCCAAACCAGACACGATTCCCTACTTGACTGTGTATGAACATCACAAACAGGTGGTGGCCTAGACGCAATCTGACCTCATATGTAAAAAATATACGTCAGCAATTTTCTATATTATATATGTATGTGAAAATACAGAAATATTGATGATCTATGTTGAATGCTTCATGTCAAATAAGCATAAATATTTACAGATTCCAAATGTCAAAATGTATAACCAATCACTGAGTCTTATCAAAAACAATTTAAATAATCTGTATATTAGAATTTGTAATGTTCTTTTTGTAATGTTTGTAATAATACTTCTATTAACAATGTGTTCATTACAACATTTGTAGCCAAAATATATATATAAATAAATATATATATATATGATTTGACAACAATCAGAAATATGACAACATTTATCCCTTGATGTGAGTTTCATGTCACAATGCATTCCTTCATTCCTTCTCTTGTTTCTATATGTTTGACTCAAATGTGCCGCGGTTATTAGTAGCTCAGCTTGAAAGGCAACATGCCACCTACTGAGTTGTGTTTCTTCACAAATGAAAGCAGATTGATTGCCTTTTTTAGAATGGGTTTCAGTTCAAAACATTTGGTTTGAACATTTTTTTGTTCAAACCAAAAACCTGGTTTTGTTCAGCCATCTTGTAAATGGCAACATTCATGTTACCTAGACACCTATAGGAAGAATAGGGAACAAACTGTTTAAATGGATTATGTAGCATGAAGGAAATGTATGTAGATGTTTCATGTCAGTATATGTAAAGCTGGTTTAGATGGTCACAAAATTATTGTATTTAAATTGTTTTTAATATCTGCATTAAAAGCTGCTCCAGAGAGGCTTCCCAATGAATTTCCTCCTGCTTTTCCCCCAAACCAAAACAATCTGGAAACTGCTGATCCAGTAACCCAGGAGGATTTTTATCATCTCTCCCAATAAGATTTGCACAAAGTTATAGATGGTGTTTAAAAAAAGCAACACGGCAGATGATGTGTTTTAATTTCTGAAGGTGAGGCGTCTGTTGTGTTAAAATGAACTTTGATACAATAACTCCTCAATGCAGGAGCTTTAAAGTCCTTCAAAATCTATTAGAGTGTTTCTGGGATGTAATTAAAGGTTGAACACAAAGAAATAGTAACTTTAGAAAACTGGTGAATCCCCTGACTATTGGGAAAGACAGAGAAATGTTTATTTTAACTTGTATAATGTTACTGTTGCCATGGTAGCTAACTAATGTTATTTTCTATAGCAGGTGAAATTTCCTGAAAACAGAGAAACCACTTAAAGCTCAGCCCAGTCAGTGAAAAGTTATGTTTTTAAGACAATTGATATTTTGTTGCTATAGTGACAAAGTAACAAGCTCATTCATATCCAAACCCTCATTTACTTCCACTTTTTCTTTTGGTCCAGCCTTTGAATTAAATATCAAGACAATATCGAAAAGTTGCGTATTGGCGTCAAACATTCAATTTAAAGCTTCATACAATACACCTGGATCACGTCATTATGGTCGCTGCACGTTTATTTGTCCACTAGATGGCGCAGTAGAACAGCTCGTCACATAGAGTTGAAAGCTTCACATCCCTACAGTTAACTGAATTTTATTAGACTGCACGTTTTTTTTTTAAGTTATGTTGTTGCACCTGAACTTTAAATATACCTTTTTACGACACCCCCTTCCTAAACTAATAGGCTACTTGCCTTGAGTAGGATGAGTAAGAATTGACCTACAACGAGTGTAGCTTATTAGCCCCATTTCATAGGAAGTTAGCTTCTTAAAAGACATGTGTGTGGCCCTTAAAAGGGCCTTTGTTTGGTTTTATAAATAGTTTTCTCAGTTTAACCTCCGAAGCCGTACAGAGTGCGGCCCTGCCTCTTGAGAGCGTACACCACATCCATGGCGG